>WNYA01001890.1:0-55764 GCA_019512145.1 Engystomops pustulosus | reverse complement strand
TTACAGCTGGAGGCGAACAAAAAGGATCTGTAATAGAAGACGGCGGCGGCTGAGTACATATAATGGGGGATTAGGAGGCGGAGGACATTGCACCCCTGGAATAAGTGAGGAGGACAGGACCAGAACAGTGCGACATAATCATCTATATATGATGTCACGGATGAATACTGATCGATCTGTCAAAAAACAATAGATTTTTGATGATTCCTAACTAAATAGAATGGAAATGCGAGAATTCAATATTCTGAAAACCTTTTGGTACTGAATGGTACTTTTTTCTTCCATTGATGATTTAGGGTAAGGAGAGGGTTAAATTCCTTGGTGAGGTAGAAAAGTAAAATCGGTCATTTATATATTCCCTCATGAGCAGGAGTACTAAAATGGTTCATTTGCATTATGTTTTGTTTTAAAGCAATAAAGGGTTAATTTTAACATCTCATAAAAATCTTCTTATATTTCTTATCCATGGCCTCCTTCATTCTAAAAATCTAATTTGAATATTATGCTAATGAGCCAGAAGTGCTCTAGGGCTTTTACCAGAGCCCCTCCTTGTTGTAGATTCACAGGCTGTTACACTGTTCCCCCTCCCCAGGGATCCCTCAGCACTTCTCCCATCAGCATTAGGCAACACTAGGACTACTGGGGGCAGCACTAGGACTACTGGCTACTTTGGGAAACACATAGGACTACTGACTACTGGGGACAGCACTAGGACTACTGTGGGAAGCACTAGGACTACTGGTGTCCAGGACAATTGGCTACTGGGGACAGCGTCTAGGACTACTGGCTACTGAGGCAGCACCTAGGACTACTGGCTACTGGGGCAGCACAAGGACTATAGGCTACTGGGCAGCGTATAGGACAACTGACTACTGGGGGCAGCACCTAACACTACTGGCTAGGGGCAGCACCTAGGACTACTGGGAGCAGCGTTTAGGACTACTGACTACTGAGGGCAGCACTAGGACTACTGGCTACTGGGGGCAGCATTAGGACTACTGGCTACTGGGGGCAGCGTCTACAACTACTTGCTCCTGGGGCAGCACCTAGGACTACCGGCTACTGGGGGAAGCACCTAGGGCTACTGGCTACTGGGGGCAGCACCTAGGACTACAGGCTACTGGGGGCACCACTAGGGCTACTGGCTACAGAACATAGTTATGCTGGCTACTGGGGGCAGCACTAGGACTACTGGCTACTGGGGAAGTACTATGACTTCTGGGGACAAGGACTGTGACTACTGTTGGAAAGCACTATGACCACTGATGGCAGGCACTGTGACTACTGTTGGCAGGCACTGTGACTACTGGGGGCAGGCACTATGACTATTGACTACTGGGAGCTGGCACTGTGTCTCTTTGTGAGGGCAATGTGACTATTGGCTACTGTGTGGGTGCAATGTAACTTTTGGCTACAGTGTGGGTGCAATGTGACTTTTTGCTCCTGTGTGGGTGCAATGTGACTTTTGGCTACTGTGTGGGTGCATGTTACTTTGGCTACTGTGTGGGTGCAATGTGACTTTTTGCTACTGTTTGGTGCAATCTGTGAACTTTTTGCTACAGTGTGCCACAGCCCTATTCTGGGCTTTACTTTTCATACTTCGGTTGTACTAGCTGAGTGAGGTGTTGTTTTTGGCGGGATTCGAGTGACGTTTCGATCGAACCCAATTTGGAACCGGAAGAGCTTTCATCACTTTTCAATTGAAATGTGTTCAAAATTGGCAAAAAAGTGGCGAGTTATGAGAGGTGGGGGCTATTTTCCGTTACGGAATAACCGTTTTTATACTTTTAATAGATCGGGAAATTTTGGCGATACCTAACATGTTCAGGATTTCATTTCTTTATTTTGATACCAGTTTTAAGGAAAGGGGGATGATTTGAACTTTTACGAATTTATTAATTTTTTTTTTTGTTATTATTTTTTGCTTACATTTTTCTACATTATTTTTGGAGCCCCTATGGTACTTAAACCCTAGGGGGTCTGATTGATCCTAACATACACCATTGTTTTGCAGTATGGGGGGATTTTCCTATTGATGTAATCCCTCTTCACACACCCGATGGCGCACCATGATATAGGGGAACGTTTGTGGTGCGGCAAGGGGTTAATATTAAGTGCATTTTAATTATTGTAATTGTTTATTAGATTAGGTGGGATTTTTTTTTATGGTGCAACGGGGCGGACTTGGATCCCACCCATGTGTGAACCCAATAGAAGATCTTTGGATGGACACTGGTCATTAATAATAATTATCTGTATTTATTTAGCGCCATCATATACCATAGTGCTGTACAAATCATAGGGGACATATACAAGTATAATATTACATTACACAGTACAGACAGTCATATGGAGCAATAGGATGTCATCTGTCACACACACCGCGCCGCTCAGACACATGTGGTTTATGATTTTGATGGGAAAATGGCCAAAAGGGAAGTTGGATGTTTGAAACGAAACGCAGTGTGGCCGCCGCCGCCAAGAGGGGGTTATAGATGTAGCTGAGGAGGAAAGTTCATGTAAAGGTAAGACCTCCAGTATTCCGAGGCCGCGTGGCGACATTCTGGGCTGTACAGACTTATGTAGTCACATACAGATGATGTAGCAGAACGGAGTATACATGTGGATAATCATCTATAGAGCTTGTCATGTATAGTTATTATGGGGGAGCTTGTCAACAAACCTACTGACTGTCTCCAATTATGTCTATTGGCATCAGGACGCGTTTTATAATCCGCAGATCCAGGGTCAGAGTAAAAGGGATTATCACACAGGATAGGATTAGATACACAGCTCAGACAGTATCACGTATTATAGGATTAATCACACAGCTCAGTCCACAATATTATACTAGACAGGCTTAGATACATAAACTGCCCAGGAGTAGACGGTATCACACATCAAACATGAGAGGATTAGATACACAGCTCAGCAGACAGTATCACACAGGATAGGATTAGATACACAGCTCAGCAAACAGTATCACATTGGAGAGGATTAGATACACAGCTCATCAGCCAGTATCACACATGATAGGATTAGATACACAGCTCAGCAGACAGTATCACACAGGATAGTCACAGATAGGTTAGATACACAGCTCAGCCGACTGTATCACACATGATGGGATTAGATACAAAGCTCCAGCTCAGCAGGCCGTATCACCCACAGATAGGATATTAGATTTACACAGCTCAGCATACATTATCACACAGATAGGGATTATATACACAGCTCAGCAGACAGTATCACACGGATAAGGAGTAATACACACTCAGCAGACAGTATCCACAGGCTAGGATTAGATACACATCTCAGTCAGAAGACAGTATCAACAGGATAAGGAAATTAGACACCAGCTGATCAGCAACCGTATCACACAGGATAGGATTATATACACTGCTCAGCAGGCAGTCTCACACGGATAGGATTAGATACACAGCTCAGCACCAGTATCACCCAGGAAAAGGATTAAGATACACATCTCAGCAGGCAGTACACACAGGATAAGCATGAATACAACAGCTCAGCAGACGTATCACACCGGATAGGATTAGATACACAGCTAGAGCATTATCACACACAGGATAGGATTAGATACACAGCTCAGCAGACAGTATGCACCCATGATAGGATTAGATACACAGCTCAGCAGCCGTTATCACACAGGATGGATTGATACACACTCAGCAGACAGTATCACACAGGATGATTATATACACAGCCTCAGCAGACAGTATCACCAGAGAGGATTAGATACACAAGCACAGCATACAGTTCCACAGGATGGGATTAGATACCCACTCATAGACGTATCACACGTATAGGATTAGCTACACGCTCAGTAGACAGTATCCCTCCATGATGTTAGATATCAGCACACCCCCAAGACACAGTAATCACAACCTCTGTATGTCATGATTCCCCCCTATAGCCTGGGGATCCCCTTTCTCCTCTGATGTTATCCTTTGTGGAGGGAGATGAACGGGCTTTCTATTTACAATTACATCCGGTTATATTACCCACATACCATGTCTATATACACACGTATACAACAATGTCTGCAGTATTTACACACATATACATATGTCTGCAGTATATACCCCGTATACACAGATGTCTGCAGTATATACACCAGTATACACCATCTTGTCTCGTTAACAGTAACAGATTCTAGTATTTACACACAGTATACACATAGTCTTGCGGTATATACAACAAACCTGTACACATCATACTATACAGCATATATACATTATTATACGTATACACACTAACAAACAATACTACATGTCTGCAGTTAAACACAATGATACACATGTAAACGATACATGATACAGTAATATCACAGCACTATAGCATTACACACCCATACATGTAGACAATACCACATATACACCCAATACACACAAAACTATAATCACAAGTATATAACCAGGTGTAGTCGCGTAGCAGGGGGTGCGTCAATGGAGGAGACAAAATCATCTGGGTGAGACAAAGGCGTCTGCCATCACATGGTGGGAGCTGTGTCGCTGGGGGTTGCCGGCATGGTCCGGGGCAGTCTGTCCCCCTGTGCCCCCCGCTCCGGCTATGCGTGTACAGACAGGAGGGTGTGACAGCGCTGCAGCCGCTTCTTCCTCTGAGCCGGAGAGAGCTCTGTCAGGTCCCAGCTACAGGAGGAGGAGAGAGATGCTCCATACAAGGACAGGGGCTCCGCCAGACCCCCCCAGGATCACACACTCATCTAACATACAGGGGGCGTCCCACCCAGACCCCCCAGGGATCACACACTTCCTAACATAAGGGGGCGCCACCACAGCCGGCTGTAAATGTAAACGGATGATTCATTACTGTGCAATACAATTCTAATTGGGCCTCTTTTATGCTATTTCCTCCATTCCTGGGGAGGAGGTGACTGTCAAGGGGGATACACTACTAGTTACTCTTGTTATCACCATTACATCCTAGGGAGAGTGACTATACAGGGGGATAACAAGTCATTACTCCTGTTATCACCATTTCATCCTTGGAGAAGGAGACTGTTACGTGGGGATACACCTATTACTCTCTGCTATCAGCCATTACAATCCTGGAAAGAGGGAGCCGTACAGGGATACAACCTATTACTACTCCTCTGTTACTCAAGCCATTTCATCCTGAGAATAGGAACTTTAACAGGGGGATACAATCTATTACTCTCTTTATCAGCCATTTCCTCCTGGGGAGAGGTGACGGTACAGGGAGCGGGGATACACTCTGTTACTCACTCTCTGTGATCAGCCATTACAATCCTAGTGAGAGGTGACTATACAGGGGGATACAGTCTATTACTCTCTGTTTATCAGCCATTTTCCATCCTGGGTAGAGGATCCTGTACAGGGGGGAACATACCTATCTCTACTCTCTGCTATCAGTCCATTTTACATCCTGAGAAGAACTGTACAGGGGATGAGCACGGCGCTAGTCGCGTGGTACTCTCTTTGTAGTCAGCCATTCACTCCTGGGGAGAGGTACTGTACAGGGGGGATTCACTATTACTCTCTTTTAGCAGCCATTACTCCTGGGGAGAGGAGCCTGTACCGGGGGATACAATCGATTACTCTCTGTTATCAGCCATTTCTCATGGGGAGAGGTGACTGTAACAGGGGGTACAATCTATTACTCCTCTGTTATCAGCCTTACACCCCCGGGGAGAGGAGACTGTTACATGGTGGATAACCTCTGTTACTCTCTGTTATCAGCCATTTCACCCTGGTGAAGGAACTGTAACATGGGGGGATACAGTCTATTACTCTCTGTTATCAGCATTATCATCATGTTAGATTTGACGTACAGGGGGAAACAGTCTATTACGCCTCTGTTATCATCCATTCACCTGGGGAGAGGAAGACTGTTCCAGGGGGATACATCTATTACTCTCTGTTACATCCATTTTCATTCACTCTGGGAGAGGAGACTGTACAGGGGGTACAGTCTATTACTCTCTGTTATCAGCCATTCATCATGGGAGAGGTGACTGTACATGGGGATACCGTCTATTCGCTCCCCTGTTATCAGCCATTACAGAACAATCCTGGGGAGAGGTGACCTGTACAGGGGGATCAGTCTATTCCTCTCTGTATCAACCATTCCATCATGGGGGAGAGGTGATGTACAATGGCCAATCTATTACTCTCTGTTATCAGCCATTTCACCCGGGGGAGATGTGACTGTACAGGGGATACAGTCTATTACGCTCTGTTTATCAGCCATTTCCCTACTGGGTAGATGAGAACTGACGGGGATACAGTCTAATACTCTCTGTTATCATCCATTACAACCTGGGGAGGTAGGAGAACTGTATCAGGGGGTGATACAATCTATTACTCTCTTTTATCATCCATTTCATCCAGGGGAGAGGAGACTGTACAGGGGGATACCATCTATTTCTCTCTGTTATCAGCCATTTCATCATCCGGGAGAGGAGACTGTAACAGGGATACAATCTATTTCTCTCTTTATCAGCCTTTCCATCCCGGGGAGAGGGACTGTACAGGGGCTACAATCCTATTCTCTCTCTGTTTATCACATCACCCTTTCATCACGGAGAGAGGATACTGTAACAGGGGATCCAATCTATTTCTCCCTGTTTATCATAAACATTTCAAATCCTCGGGGATAGGGAGACTGTAACAGAGGGATACACTCTTTTCTCTCCTGTTATCAGCCATTGCATCCTAGGGAGAGAGACTGTACAGGGATCCACTATTTCTCTCTGTTATCAGTCATTTCATCCTGGGAGATGATACTGTACCAGGGTCTACAATCTATTGCTCTCTTTTTATCAGCCATTACAATTAAATCCTGGGGAGAGGAGACTGTACAGGGGGATACGTCTATTACTCTCTGTTATCATATCAGCCATTACATCCTGGTAGAGATACTGTTAAACAGGGGGTTACAATCTCATTACTCTCCTTGTTATAATCTCCTTACTCCCTGGGGAGGAGACTGTACAAGGGGGGTACCATCTATTACTCTCTGTATCAGCCATTACATCCTGGGTAGATGAGGACTGTACAGGGGATTACAATTATTCCTCTCTGTTAGCAAGCCATTACATCTGGGGAGAGGGCTGTACAGGGGGGATACATCTATGACTCTCTGTTATCATCCATTTCATCCTGAGAGAGGAGACTGTACAGGGGGGGATACAATCTATTACTCCCTGTTATCAGCCATTTCAATTGGTACATTTTTGACATGGATTGCCAAGGTATACATCCCTGTAAGTGGGGTTTTTTGTGCCCTGGATTTCTCTTCTCCTCTGGATGTTTTTGCAGTGTATCAGCGCGTCTCCACATCTGTATAAAAACATATTTTCTCCAAGACAGATTAATGCATCGTAGACAGAACATCCACTTCTGCAAAACTTCTCCGACTCAGGATGTCTGCAGTCTAGTAGTTAACCACAGCAATGCACCCTGGGAAGTCCAAAGACATATAGGGATCCTATGCCTGGGGGAATATAGGGGGTTAATATTGCTTACGACATCTGAATGGTTAACGTGATATACCTGCTGCACATCCCTGGCTAGAATACAACTGGACCGCAGGAATTTCTCCTGTACAGTTTACAAGTGTAAGCAAAATTCTGTAATATTTGTGATACATTGGGTTGTGCGATAATTTCTTCATATCTTTCTAATTGCTTTATATTTCGATACCAGCTCCAAAGTCCTCTGGTCAATGCACCCATAATGATAGGATATGGCTACCTATAGCTACCACTAGGGAGCTCACTGCAGGGGGATTTTGTCCTCATTACCTCAATATAATGCTTTGCTTACCGGTAGTCCATATTGTCTAGGGGTACCAGTTTCTGGACTTGTGGTTTTGGGCATCTCTGTGACCTTGCTGGGTTCATTGTGCATGGAGGGGAAGGAAGGTGAAGCCCGTTGACATCTCCAACCCCATTTATATTTAAGTACTTCAATGCATCCTGCCTTTGATAAAATGCGATGATTGCTGAAAAGTGATCTCTACAGAACAGAGCGTCAGTCATATCTGATGACTGTTAGTGAAAACCTTCTTCGATTCTTCCAACTTAACTTAAGCAAAAAGGATGTTGTGAGGACACACAGGGGAGAATTCCAAATCGCCCATGGCAATTGTTTGGCCATAAAAAAAAAAAACTTTTTATTTCCCCCTGCACAACAAGATGGTGGTGGGCTTATTCTAAAAGGGTTTGGCTTCTTTGCATTGATCAATTCACTATAAGTTAGCCTTGGTAAGGATAATGAATTGAGGCTGGCTGCTGCCCCCCATGTAAAACATGAAAGGCTATGCATAAATATAGACAATAGAGAAGAAAATAAATCAAGAAAAAAAACATAAAAAAATACATAGAACAAATACTACAACAGTACATCACAGAATGAAACCAAAATGCAAAAAATGGCAATACATTAATTAATGTAATAACATCAAATAAACAAATCCATGACAGACTCGTATAGTCTTATTTTTCTTCTTTATAATCTGTCGTTTGTTGTCCTGTAAGGTTCTATCTCATGAAAAATCTTTGCGGTGAGGTTTTTAATGGAATTTCGAGGCAACATCTGAGCCCCAGAAGTGTTTTATCACCTTTGCGTGAAAACAGGGTCAATCAGTTCATGAATATTTCTGCTCGTGGTAACCCCCCCCCCCCTACTAGGGGTGGCGTGCTCGGTGACCTCTATTGAGGTCCGCTGTACAGGGGAGGGGAGGGGTGAGATGTGACTACCCCAATTATATAAGGAAAAATATTATACGTGAATTTTTTTGACGCAGTTGTGGTTGATGAGATGGGGAGATGCAGAGTGTACGCTGGTCATAATCATCCTTTGTTTGAGGACGGGTTTTTGTGTTTTTAACCCCCCTTTCAGGACCAGGTTTTTTGTTAGTGTTGTTTTTGCATTTTTTGGTTTCCACAAAGCTATCTTTTAGATGTTTTTTGTGTAAACATCGCTGTATGAGGGCTTGTTTTCTACAGGACAAACTGTATTTTTCTATTCCTGCCATGTACCAAGAAGCAGGAAAAAAAAGATTGTAGTGATTGGCAAAAAAAACACAGTTGCTGCTCCATTTTCTGATGGCTTTGGGCATGATCACAGCGCCTGCAATTAAAAAAAAGGTCATTCATGGGTGTGCGTAGGATAACTTTTCATTTGGACAACTTTACAATCTTTTTATTTATTTTTATCTGGAAAGCATTTGTAGAGTTTTTTTTCCCCCTGATAGTTTGACATATGTATTAGGCCCGATGTAGGGGGGGGGGGTGACTTGTTTTTTTCTTGTTAGTGTTTGCGCCTTTTTTTCATAGTGTCCTAATCTTTTTTGAGCCGGTTTTGCGACTAAACACCACACTAGTTGCGCACAAAAATACTTTATATAACTCAGGTAAGCCTAGCGAATATATCGTGCCCTTAATTTTTCACACAAAAACGGGAAAACCCTTGGCTCGATATAAGCACGACAGCCCCCTGTATATATAGCCCTGCCACCCCCTGTATATACAGCCTGCCCAGTCCCCTGTTTTAAGCCTAGCTGCCCAGCCCCTGTAAGTGTAATAGCTTGCCCAGCCCCCCTGTATATATAGCCGACAAGCCCCCTTGTGTATAGCCTGCCATCCCTGTAGGTGTTAATACCTGCCCAGCCCCTGTAGTAAGCCGCCCAACCCCCCTGTAGTATTATCCTGACAAGCCCCCCTGTAGTACAAGAGTGGCCAGCCCTGTAGTATATGCCTGCCAGCCCCTGTAGTGTATGCCCCTGCCAGCCCCTGTATTGTATAGCCTGTTAGCCCCCTGTAGTATATAGCCTGCCAGCCCCCGTATATATAGCCAGAACAGCCCCCTGTCTTAATATCCTGCTAACCCCGGTAGTATATAGAGTGCCAGCCACCATATATAAGCCCTGCCGCCCCTGTAGTATATAGCCTGCCAGCCCCTATATATAATAGCCTGCCAGCCCCCTGTATTATAATGAGCGCAACAGCCCCCTGTATTACATACCTGCTAACCCCTGTAGTATATTAGAGTGGCCAAGCCCCTCTAAGTCATATAGCCCTGCCTACCCTTGTAGTATACAGCCTCCCACCCTTGTAGTAACAGCCTGGCCACCCCCTGTTGTGTATAGCCTGCCCCCCCCTTGTAGTATAAGCTTACAGTCCCCCGTAGTGTATAGGCCTGCCCCCCCCTGTAGTGTATATCCTGCAGCCCTGTAGCATATAGCCTGCCATCCCCCTGTATATATAGCCTGCCAGCCCCCTTAGTATATAACCTGCGGCCAGCCCCTGTATATATAGCCTGCCAGCCCCTGTAGTATATGCCTCCCAGCCCCCTCTGCTACAGCTTCACCCCCTTTAGTATCTAGCCTGCCTCACCCTTGAAGTATCTAACCTTCAATCCACGTGTAGTATCAGCCTCCCAGCCCCTCGTAGCATATATAGCCTGCCAGCCCCCTGTAGTAATATCGCTTCCCAGCCCCCTGTAGTGTATAGCCTGCCAGCCCCCTGTAGTATATAGCCGCCAGCCCTCCTATATATAGCCGGCCCAACCTTGTATTATATAGCCTGCCAGCACCCTGTAGTATATAGCCCTGCCAGCCCCTGTCGTGTATAGCCGCCATTTCCCCTTTAAGTTATAGCCTGCCAGCCCCCTGTAGTGTATAAGCCTGCAGCCCCTGTAGTGTATACACATGCGCCCCTGTACATATAGCCTGCCAACCCCCTGTAAAGTATAATAGCCTGCAGCACCACTGTAGTGTATAGCCTGCCAACCCCTGTAGGTGTTAGCCGCCAGCACGCCTGTATATATTCCTACCAGCCCCCTATATATATGCCGCCAAGGCCCCTTGCTATATCCCTGCCAGCCCCTGTAGTGTATATCTGCCAGCCCCCTGTAGTTATATAGCTGCCAGCCCCCTGAGTGATATCCTGCCATCCCTCTAATTTGTATAGCCCTGCCAGCCCCCTGTAGTAATATACCTGAAACCCCTGTAGTATTAGCCTGCCATCCGCCCCTGAGTGTAACAGCCTGCCCCCCCAGAACCCTGTATATATCTAACTGCAGCCGCTGTAGCATATAGCCTGCCAGCCCCCTGTATTATATAGCCGCCAACCCCCTGTAGTAATATAGCCTGCCAGCCCCCTGTAGTGTAAAGTAGCCTGCCAGCCCCTTTAGTATATAGCATTGCCAGCAAACCCCACTGTAGTGTTAGCCCTGCCACCCCCGGTATGTATAGCCTGCCCCCCCCTCGTAGTGTACCTTCCGCCCCCTGTAAATATACCTTCCAGCCCCCTGTAGTGTATGGCCTGCAAGGCCCTATAGTAATGTAGCCTGCCAGCCCTGGAGTATTAGCCTGCCCAGCCCCCCTGTAGTGTATAGCCTGCCATCCCCCTGTAGTGTATACCTCCAGCCCCTGTAGCTAGACCCCTGCCAACCCCTTAGTATATAGCCTCCCACCCCCCTGTAGTATATATCTGACAGCCCCTGTAGATAAACAGCAGTCGCCAGCCCTGTAGTAGATAGCCTTGGCCAGCCCATTTAGTGTATACTCCTTTGCCAGCCCCTGTATTATATCCCTCTAACCCCTTTAGTATAAAGAGTGCCAGCCCCTTTATTATATAGCCTGCCACCCCTGTAGTTGTATAGCCTGTTAGCCCCCCTTAGTATATAGCCTGCCCGCCCCATAGTATATAGCCAGAACAGCCCCTTATTATATATCCTGCTAACCCCTGTAGTATCTAGAGTCCAGCCACCAGTAGTAATATAGCCTGCAGCCCTGTAGTATATACTCTGCCAACCCCCTGTAGTCTATAGCGAGAACAGCCCCCTGTATTACTATCCTGCTAACCCTGTAGTATATTAGAGTGCCAGCCCCTCTAGTATATAGCCGTGCCTACTCCTTGTGTATACAGCCTCTCCAGCCCCCCTGTGGTGTAATAGCCTGCCCACCCGTGTAGTTTACAGCTTACCAGTCCCCTGTAGTGTAATAGCCTGCCAGCCCCCTGTAGTGTATAGCCCGCCAGCCCCTGTAGCATAAGCCTGCCATCCCCTTTAGTAATATAGTACCTGCCAGCCCCTCTATATATAACCTGCCAGCCTCCTGTAGTATCTAGCCTGCAGCCCCCTGTAGTAGATAGCCTGTGGCCCACCCTTGAAGTATATAGCCTGCCAGCCCACTGTATATAAGCCGGCCATCCCCCTCGTAGCATATAGCCTGCCAGCCCCCGTAGTATATAGCCTGCCCCAGCCCCCTGTAGTTTATAGCCTGCCAGCCCCCTGTCGTATAGCCTGCCAGCTCCATCTATAGATAGCCTGCCCACCCTTGTCTATATGCCCTGCCCGCACCCTTGTATATACCTGCCGCCCCCTGGTAAGTGTATAGCCTGCCAGTCCCTTTAGTATATAGCTGCCAGAACCCCTGTAGTGTCTAGCCTTCCAGCCCCTGGAGTGTTAGCTTTCCAGCTCCCGTAGCATATACGCTGAGCCTGCTAACTCCCCTGTAGTATATAGCCTGCCAGCCCCTGTAGTGGAATACCTCCTGCCAGCCCCTGTAGTGTATAGACTGTAGCCTCCAGCACCCTTAGTTATACCTACAGCCCCCTAATAGATCGCCTTGCAGGCCCCTGTAGCATATAGCCTGCCATCCCCTGTAGTTTATGCCTCCACCCCGTAGTAGATAGCCTGCCAGCCCCTGAGTGTAATAGCCCTGCCAGCCCCTGTATTGTAATACTGCCGCCCCCTGTAGTATATGGCCTGCCAACCCCCTGTATATATAGTCTGCCAGCCCCTGATGTACAACATCCTGCCCAGCCCCTGTAGTATAAGAGCCCTGCCAGCCTCTGTCGCAATATAGCCTGCCAGCCCCCCTGTAGTATATAGCCTGGCCACCCCCTGTAGTATAAGCCGCCAGACCCCTAGTGTATAAGCCTGCCAGCCCCCTGTAGTATATACCGTGCCCAGCCCCCTGTATGTATAGCCTGCCAGCCCCTGTTAGTGTAACCTGCCCAGCCCCCTGTCTTATATAGCCCTGCCAGCCCCTGTAGAAATAGCCTGCCATCCCCCGGTCGTGTATAGCTGCCAGCCCCCTGTAGAATATAGCCTGCCAGCCCCCGGTAAGTGTATACCCTGCCAGCCCCTATAGTTGTAGTCCTTCCAGCCCCTGGAGTATATAGCCTTGCCAGCATTAATTATAAAAGTTAATTTTAGAAGGAAGGAGGCCAAGGGGGGAGGGGGGGGGGGGGGGGGGGGGGGGGTGGATAATAATATAAGAATCTACCACAGTCACTGGTTTTTACAAAAAAATTGTGCAAAAATTTTCTCTACTACATCATACTTACGCCCTGCTCAACTGTGTGGCCTTGTGTATGATATGATTTGTTTGTGGGACAAGCATATTTTTTCTTTGCATGTTTGATCCTCTTCATTAATTTTTAATCAAATGGAGACATTCGAATACTTTTTTTCTTTTATTTTTTTTTTAAATTATTATTTTTTTTTATTTCATATCTGTGTTCAATATTGTAACAGTAAGATTTTTGGTGTAGTATTTTTTTGTATATTTTTGTTTTTTGTTGGGCTTTTGTAACCTACAATTTCCTCTTGGGATTAATAAGTTTTTATCGCATTTTATCACCAATGTGAGATGGAGATTAAAAAAAAAAACTTATCAAAAAAGTATATTTATACAAAAAATTAAAAACAGATGTAAAAAAATGTTATATAGGAACAACAATGCGCACAATGACTGTAATTAAAAAAAAAAAATTCAAAAGCCAAAAATTAATGGACGACAGAACGTGACGTGTGAACCGAGCAGGTAACAGATTTGGCCAGAGAACAGCCTCGTGTAATTTCTACATTTTTCTGAGAAATCTTTTATCCTATCAGGTGACATCTTGTGTTTCGTGTACAAGTCTGAGCGATGCTGACTCATCAGTTTTATTACATTCACTGGAAATATAATTAATAATGACACCATTGATCTGGCCCTCACAATGGATTCTGATTCCCTTTACGCCCCCTGCATCCATCAACCAACAGCTACATTTCTGTAAGCGCCCCCGCAGTTCAAGTGCTTTTTCCTCCCATGCTAATAGCAAAGGTTCTGGGGTCTCCACCTATAACCCACGACTCCACTGATCGATTCTTGGGGGCACATTTACTTATCCAGGTCCTGCGCAATCCCATTCGGAATGTCTGCCGGAAGCCCTCTGTCGCGATTCATTAAGTCGTTCGCCCGATTTTCCCCCTGCAATGAGTCGCTTCCCCGCTCAGGTCTGCTGGAGTTCACTATTTTTCTCCTGGGTATGGCATGGCTTCTGACAAAACAAATGGGAATTGTTAAAATCCTGGTGCATAGTCCGATCTGAAAGATCGTCCCGACGCCCCCTCCTCCCCCGATTTGTGTCGCATGAAAGCCGGCACTATACAAATACACAACGATCGTGTGACACAACCCCGGCGCGTTTGCCGAAAATTCGGGAAACCAACGAAAATGCAGCCGCGGGACCCTTGTAAATAGCCATATGGGCACCTTTACTTACCCGTCCATTCGCGTTCCAGCGGCGTCTTCTCTGACGAGCGTATCGGGTCTTTCTCCGGCGCTTCATGAAGGTCCTGCGCCCCTATGTCCCCCAGTTTCGGCTGCTGCGCCTAGGCCACCGAGTTCATCGGAGTTCTACGAGATCTCTTCCTGGTGCTGTGAGTAATGGCCCGTGCCGACAATTTTTGGTTTTAAATGCTTGTTTTTTTTTCCAAATCCGCCGGGTTTTCTTCGGCCAGCCCCCCCCCCCCATTTCCGTTTCGTGCATGCCAGGCGATGCGTCCACATCCGATTGCGTGCTCCAAAAACCTGGGCATTAATGGAAAATCTGCGCAATCAGAAATATTCGGTAACACGCCAGGAAAACGCGAATCGGTTCGGGCCTTGAGTAATGTTTCAATCCACTTTTTTTTAAGATTTCTGCTTACTGTCAGCGAACAGAAACATTTTTGTTAAACATCACTGCTGAAAAGTCACCAGGATCTAAAACGTCACAAACTGAAGATTTTGTGACTGGTGTTATTCAGATTCATAGGTCCAACCGCTCTTCAGCGTAGACGATTAGGGCTCTTTACTATGGGTCCACGAACCCACGCGGGATTTAACATTCAAATTGTTGTCGCCAGGCATGCACTTACAAGCAACGGGAGAAAGAAGGTGAACTCCAGCGGACCTGAGGCGGGAAGCGACGCATGCAGGAAATTGGACCACAATCTTAATGAACGGGGCAGCTCCGAATCCTTGGCACGGGTAAGTAATGTTGTCTCAATGTTCGGATATATTGTAATCAACTCGGGACAGGGTAACTTTTAGGGTAAAAGAACAATCAAATTGGGCAGATTTTACTTACCCGTTCCTTTCGCGATCCCAGCGGCGCGTTCTCGGCGTGGATTCGGGACTTCCCGGCGATTCACTATCACTAAGGCCGTTTCCTCCGATGTCCCACCATGGGTCTCTGCTGCATTGAATGCACTGAGTTCACCAAGCCCGGGCCGTGTGAAGGTAAGCGCGTGTGAGCGACATTTTTTTTTTTAAAAAAATACGGCGGTTTTCTTCTCCGATCCGTAGTGTTTTTCGTGCGCCACGCCCGCCCCCCGATTTCCGTCGCGTGCCATGTCCGGCGCCGATGGCGCCACAATCCTATCAGCGTGCGCCAAAAAATCCGGGCAAATCAGGAATCTGTCGCAAATCTGAATTTCGGGAAACAACGTCGGGAAAACGCGCGAATCGGGCCCTTAATGACCCCCATTATATATTCCAGTAGAGATTTTCTAATTGTTACAAAATGTATCAAGGACCACTGAATCAGATCCAGAGAACTACTGCCCAGCTTCCACTCCGGATAGTTCCATTCCACCTTCAGCATTCATCTTCCTCAGAATACGAAACTTTTTTATTTGGTTATTGGAAACTCATATAGGACTAATACTTCTTATAGCTGAAGTGTTTGTTACTATGTAATCTCTACTATCTTACTTCTTTACCAGGCTTATACCGACTGGATTCCAGACCCCCCCCCCTGATACTTGTAACAACTATAAGGAAAGAGATAAAACTGATCTTTATGTTCTTCCGAACCTGATCGTTTTTGGTTTGTTACAATGTATCAGGCAACTTACCCCATCTTCAGTCTGGATCCAATTCTAGCTACAGTCATGCCCAAAGTTTTGAGATGACAGAACAAATGGAATGTTTACAAAGTCTTCCTCCGCGTCAGGTTTATAATGGCTTATTGTATATACTCAGAATGTTATAAAAGAGTGATCAGCTTAACAGCATTAATTGCAAAGTCCAATATTCACACAATACCGCTAATCGTCCGCGTCCTAAACGCGACGCTAGCCGCACAGGGGGAGGTCCTCGGCCCCAACGCCATGCTTTTCCAGGGAAACGCATGTGTTGTTCATGCCGATCGCTTCTTGCCGGGGACCTCCCCCTGTGCGTCTAGGCGTCTCGTTATGAACGTACGCCTACGGTATCGTGTGAACCACGGGCCTTCACTTCATTGCAGGCCCCTTAAAGGACAGCTAGACATGGTGTCAGTGATGTCTCCCGTAACACAGTTTTGTGATGATGGAACAGCTGGAGATCAATCTGTCATGATTAACCCCTTCCCGACGCGCCGTACTAGTAGGGCTGAGCCCTCTTTATAGCTGGTAAGTCTTTGCTGCATATTGCAAGCAAAGGCATACTGGTAATACCGGATCGGTGCTACACAATCGCGGGTTGTTTTCCACCCTCGATGCCACTGCAATGCTGTCGGCGGCCTATCAAAAGGACGCAGCGCAGAGCGCTGGCTACTTCGTTTTAACCAATTCTATCAATGTCTAATGCACATTGTAATTGCATGGGCAGTAAAATCCCATATACTACTGCCATACTGTAGTATGGCAGTATATGTAGGATCGTACAGACACCTGGGTTAATGTACCCTAGGGAGTCTGAAAATAGTAAGTAAAACTAAAAAAAAGTTTTAAAAAAAATTATAATCAAAAAATCTAAATTCAAATCACCCCCCTTTCCCTAGAACTGACATAAATATAAATAACCATAAAAATCATAAACACATTAGGTATCGCCGGTCCCCGAAAATGCCCGATCTACAAAATATAATACCTTTTCAGCTGCGTTTCAACCCCGTGAACGGAAAATAAGCTCCCAAACTCGAAAGTTGAATTTTTTTTGCCATTTGAAAAATATAAAAATTAAAATCAGAAGTGATCAAAAGGTCGACAGTCCCAAATCTCAGCATTGAAACGCCACAATTTGGTATCCCCATGATAGCACCGACCCAAATAATAAAGTAGACCATGTCCATTTGGGGCCGCATAGTGAAAGTCTGTACAAATCCAGCCACAAGAAATACATTGCAACCTGTTTTTTCATGGTTTTTTCATTCACCATTTTCACTGCATTTGAATTTATTTTTTTTTCCCCGCTTCCCAGTACGCGCTATGGAATATTAAATACCGTCACTTTGAAGTGCAATTTGTTTATGCAGAACATAAGCCGTCCAACCGCTCTGTACATGGAAAAATAAAAGTTACAGATTTTCGAAAGTGGTGAGTGAAACTGGAAGTGAAAAAAACTACAAAAGGCCCAAGAGTCGTTAAAGGGGTTGTCCGATTTGAAATATAATTGTGGCCGGGAGCGGGGCTGCTTAAAATAATAAATAAAGCTGTACTTACCTTCCGTGCCTCCGGTATCCAGCGCCCTTTCTGCTCCGGTCCGGGCGCCATGTAAACAACAATGGCCGTCCGACGCGCTGCAATTCATCGTGTTGTATAGGATGGATAAATGCGCAAACCCGGCCATCGGCCGCCGGAAGCGAATGCAGCGCTGCTCTGGCAGCCATGTGTGTTTACATGGCGCCCGGACCGAGCGACAGCAGGCTGGATACGGGAGGGCACCGTAAGGTACGTACAGCTTTTATTATTTTAAGGCAGCCGCTCCCGGCCACATATATATATTTTTTTAAAACTCGGCCAACCCCTTTAAGGGTTAAACACACGTGGCGTTTTAGGCCGTTTTTTTGGGCCGTTTTAGTTAGTTTGCGTTTTCCACATGTTAACCCCTAGCGCACCACTACGTTTATACTACGTCCCCGGGGCTATATACTAGCGCCGCCGGGACTAGTATAACGTCCAGCTTCTTGGACCGGCTCACGAACGAGCACGTCCCAGAAGCAAGCGGCTGTCAGCTGTCTAGTAACAGCTGACAGCCTGCTCTAACACCCGCGATCGGAGCCGGCTCCGATCGCGGGTTTAACCCCTTACACGCCGCGGCTCAGCATGACCGCGCGTGTAAGGGTGTGTCCTGCTGTGGATCGGATCCCCGTGCCGCTTACCGGGGGATCCGATCCTCTTCCGGGCAGCTCCGAGTACTGGCATGTGCCCCGGACTGCCCGGTCTCCTGGCAGCCAATTCCCTTCCCGGGTCTGACGGCAACAAACTGTCTGAGCAGGCGCACGCTTGCTCAGACATTTTACAACTGCTCTACAATAAATGGTATTGTAGAGCAGTGTATTGAACTTAAACCAGTGATCATAGCATCACTGGTTTAAGTCTAGTATGTATAATTAAAAAAATGCAAAAACCACTTAACCCTACACTTAATAATAAATAAAAAATAAATACATAAAATATAAGCCGCCTAAAATTTCACTTTCCCATAAAAACTTAATAAAGGCTAAAAACAGAAACACAAAAAAACCCCGCCTAGTTGGTATTGGGCCGCGTCCGTAACAATCCTGCATATACAACAGAATTGTTTTACTGCACCCCGCACGTAAAAACCCGGAGGAAAAAACGCAAAAACTTCCGAAAAAAGATAATTTTTTAATTATACCTAATAAAATGCTCTAAAAATGATTTAAACATTGTCTGCACTCTAAAATAAGCCCCACGAAAAAGAACAACTCTTCTTCTCGCAAAAAATAAGCCCCTAACAGATTGTCAGCCAAAAAATAAAAAAGTTATGCATATAAAAAGATGGGGTGCTAAAATGAATAAAATTTTCTCCAAATAGTTGTTATTCATTACAATTGATAAAATACAACAAACCCCCACATATTTGGTAATCCCCTGCGTCCGTAACAATTCTGTATATAAAACAGAATCGATATTAGATCCGCAAAGTGAACGCCTGTTAAAAACAAAACCGAAAAACAACCTCATCTGACAAGATGATTTTTTATTAAATGTCCTTCAAAAATGCTCTAAAAAAAGTGATTTAAAAAAAGTTACGCAATCTAAATAAGACCACTAAAAAGAGCATCATTCTCGCATAAAATAAGCCCTTAAACAATTTGTTGAGGTGAAATAAAAAGTTATACATTGAAAGACCGTGATGCTCAAATTAACAACAATTTTTGCCAATTACTTTTTAGCATAAAAATGGGAAAACTCAAAATCGATATAGATTGAGGTCTTTTTGTAATCGTGCGACCCATAGAAGAAAAATAAATCTATTTTTATGTAGGTAAACAGCCAAAAAAAACCCCATAAAACTCTTCCTGACAAGTGGATGTTTTCATTTCCTTCCACCAACAAGAGTTAATAAATCTCACCATGTAGCCTATAGATTCCCCCAATTACGTACCATAAAAGGTGCATCTCATGTGCCCAAAAGAAATAAGCCCCTAAGTCCACAATAAAAAAAAGAAAAAAATTTAATAGCCTGTACACTGTGACATATCAAATCTGATGTGGATGGCGCCACTCCTTCCTTCTATGCCGCCGTGCGCCCATACACCGGTTACCACCACATTGGGGTATTCCGTTGTACTCGGGAGAGATTGGGCTAACAAAACTTGTGAGCCTTTAGTCATTTAATCCATTGTAAATGTTTAATTTTTTCCCCCAAAACTGGGGGTATTGTGAAAAATATTACAATTTGGAGATTGCAAAACTCCATTTTGTTTTAAAAAAAACACCCCCTATAAAACACTGTAAAGCGGTTAAACAACTTCTTAAAAGTGGTTTTTCATACGTTGAGGTGTGTAGTTTCCACAATGGGGTAATTTTACGATCTCACTATTATTTAGGCCTCTCGTGACAATTAGAATGTTGGCAGGTCCATACTAATACCAGTTTTGGTGATTTTACAAAAAAGGTGAAAAATGATACCTAAATTCTGAGTCCTCAGAACATTCTAGTTAAAATATGTGGAATCTAAAAAACATCCACATAATCAAACACTTGGGAAATGTAAGTTATGAATTTATTGTGGAGCTATGACTCTCTGCATCAAAAGTGAAATTTAGAGAACGTTGAAAATAAAGAATTTTTCCAATTTTTTGCCAAAGTTTGTTTTTTTTTCATAACTAACACAAAAGATTTCCTCCAATTTTTAAACTAATTTGAGTACAATGTTTCACGAGAAAACACAATCTCAAAATCCCTGGTCTCTCATAGCGTTCCAAAAACTATAACCACTTATAGTGACAACAGTCAGATTTGAAGAATGGGGCCAGCGGTCCTTAAGGCCAAACGAGGCCTAGTCCCGTAGGGTTAAAAAAAAACCATGCGTTAAAAAACGGTCAATGACTTGTCAGACACATGCGCTTTTAACGATGGTGAAAACGCACTAACTAAAAACGGCCAAAACTGCCTAACAATGCCACGTGTCTTCACCCTTAGGGGTGTAACGGGTGCGGGTAGTCACGTTTAACGCATTTGGCTTTAAAAACGCATTGCAATACATGCAGAGTGATTTTTGCTTATTAAACAGCCTGTTTTAACACGTGGTGTTTACAAACGCCAACCGTACGCATTTTTCACGCATGTGTTAACATCGCTGTAACGCTGCTTTGTTTAACGCCAATCGTTAGCGCATGCGTAACGCAAGCTTAGCCATTTTTCATTTTGTAAGCGCAAGTGTTTAACAGCGTTTAAAAAAGCGGTTAGCGACCCGCGGCCGCCGTGTCTTCACGGCGTCGGCCGCGTCTCGCTTGCTGCAATGGAGAGGGCTCACGGACGTAGCCCTCTCCATCGCCGTTAAGTCTTTGCTTGCATATTGCCCTAGCCACCGATCGCGGTGTTTTTTACAGCGTGGGCTGCCGGCAAAAGCTGCCGGCAGCCTCAAACAGATAGCGCCGCATGGGCTCCGCCATCTCCCCTGGGATGCCCTCCCGTTACCTCGGGTCTTTCCGAAGACCCAAGCTATTTCGTTTTTAAAACCCCTTCTTACAATGTGTGATAGTTTAATTAAGGCAATCACTCTTTAGCTATTCCATACGTTTAAACGCATGCATTAACCCGACGAGTGACCGTCACCCTGAGGCGCGTCCCAGTTGCGTTTTGCACTGCGTTTTCATTGCTTTTGAACCATATACAACGCTGATGAGAGTGATTTGCCTAATTACATGACTGTAAACGTTTCCGTTTACCAAACGCATCGTACGCAAATGTAACACTTGCGTTAACATTGCATTTTACAAACGTAACCGGTAATGTAGATTAGCCAAGTACCCTCACATCAGCTGTTTGTTCTATGCGTTTCAAACGCAATGAACACGCAAACCAAAACGCAACTGTAACGCCCCTGAGCGGCGCCTCGTTCACACTTTCTCTTTGGTCCTTTCCATTCCGTTTTAAAACGCCTAACAACACGGGAGAGGAGATTTTCCTATTACATTACTGTTAACGTTTTCGTTAACAAAAGCGATAACAAATGTACCTCAGCAATGGAATTAGGCAAATCTCCCTCCTCAGCTGTTGTAATGCGTTTTAAAACGCAATGAAGAACGGAACCAAAGCGCAACGTGTGACCGCTCCCTCAGTAGAATCACACCACTGGACACTTTAACTCCCTTAGGACGCAGGGTTTTTTCGGCTCATTTCTCGCTCTCCAACTTCAAAAATCCATAACTTTTTTCATTTTTCCTTTTTTTTCCGTGTACCAGACCTGTGTGGGGGCTTATTGTTGTTGCGTAACAAATTTTACTTTTCCCTTAATGTTTATTTATTTTACCATGCCGTGTACTGCGAAGCTGAAAAAAATTCCAATGTTGACAAAATTGAAAAAAAAAACAAACGTTCTTGTGGCTCGTTTTTTCTGACTTTGACTGTGCACTCAAATAACAGCTCACAGCTTTATTCTTGGGTCGGTGCGATCCGCGGCAATACCACATTTATACTGTTTATTGTGTTTTATTTTGTTTTAATACATTTTCAAAAATTAAACGATTTTACAAAAAAGAAAAAAAAATTTTTCCGAATGAGGCGACGTGTTCATTGTACAATGTGGGGGAGAGGGGGGGACGTCTGTGCGACATTTTTTGATAATTTTTTTAATTCATTTTTTTTTTGTTTTGTGATGTAAAACAGGTGTAAAGTCGCATTTCGGACATTTGGGGGCGCATTTCCCGTCTCGAGGTCACCTTCCGGCCGTAACTTTTTTTATATTTGATAGATCGGGCATTTTGGGCGCGGCGATACCTAATGTGTTTAATGTGTGTGTGATTTTTAAACTGTTTATTTGTTTTATTCAGTTTCTAGGGAAGGGTAGGTGATGTATTTTTTAATATTTATTATTTTTTTATTTTGTTTTTAAACTTTTTTTTTTTTCTTTTTTTTTTCCACTATTTTCTTTCTTAAACCATCTAGGGTACATTAACCCTAGATGGTCGATCGTTCCTACCATATACTGCAATACTTCTGTATTGCAATATATGGATTTTTGCAGCCACATTCACTTACAATGAGCCACTGGCTCACTTGTAAACGAATCTCCAGAATCTGTAGCCTCGTGTCAAAGAGACCCGAGGCTAAACATGGCAACCGATCGCCGCCCCCCCCCCCGATTACGTTCAGGGGCGCGGCGATCGTAAAACAAGATGCGTGCCCGCGCGCCGCGTGTTTAAACGCCGCCGCGACTTTGCCGGCGGCATGACATGTTAATAGGCCAATGCAAAAAACCCCACCTTTGTATGAAGAGGACTCAGCCCGTGAGCCCTCTTCATACACTCCTTATCCTCTGCCCGTAGAGCACACGCAGAGGTTAAGGGGTTAAAAGGAGGCTGCGTGATCATTGGTTTCTCTTCTTCTGTCTCTTTTTAACCATGGTTTTCTCTAAAGAACACGTGCAGATCATCATTCACTGCACAAATCTGGCCTAACAAGGGAGAGGTTATCGCAGCAGAAAGATTGCACCTCAGTCAATCCACATCATCAAGCGATCGAGATCAATGGGCGTATCAGAAGGAGCACATCGCCTATGGGCCCACATGTTCATGGGCCCCGCATCCGACCCTGACTCTAAAGAATGAAGAATGTGCACCATTAATTACATATTATGCGCACCATTGTGGTATATATTGTTTATGTGTTTGTATTGATGGTTTGGTGGTGTATAACTACAGTATGTTTATGTGTGTATTAAGCTGTATGTCTGTATATGGCTGTACTTTGTGTATAGTGCCCTATATGTGTGTAACAGTAGTGAATGTGTAGTATATCTTATGTATGTGTATATTTTAATGCCGGCAGGGGGTCCCCTTCAGAGTCTGCTATGGGGCCCTGCCTCTCCTTGGTACGCCACTGGGTTCATTGTTGCCAAAAAGGCCCAGAAGGACGCACAACGCGCAGACGCGTCTCTTAAAAGTGTTTTAGCCTTGGGGATGGGGCTCCCAGCAGTTGCAGAGCGTGCTCAGAATGGCAGCAGGCACGGTGTGAGGCATCTGCATGCACTGTGAGACGCGAGACTCTGGCAGGCCTGGTGTCGCAGGAGGGCAGCAAGAAGCCACTTCTCTCCTCCAAGAAAACTATATTCTGCAAAGTGTATCAGGAGTGACTGCCTAGGACTGGGGAAGTTCATTTCTCCTGATGAATCCCCTTTCCGATTGTTTGGAACATCTGGAAAACAGCTTGTTGGGAGAAACAAGGTGAGAGATCCCACCGTCTTGTCTCATGCCACCATGTAAAGCCTCCTGCAGCCATTCATGTGTGGGGGCGGCTTCTCAGCCCAGGAATCGGCTCTCTCTCACAGTGTTGTCCTAAAACACATCCAGAGGATAAAGAATGGTACCAAAGTGCCTCCAGAGCACTTCTCCCACCTCCAAGAGCATTTTGGGTCAGCAAGGCCTCCAGCATGGCACCTTTGCCATAGAGCAAGGGGAAGAACTAATGGGCTCAGGAAACAAAACAAGAGATTTGTGGTCCATGGGCCTGGAAACTCCCAGATCTTAATCCATTGAGAACTTGTGGTGCATCATCAAGCGAAGGGTGACAAACAAAAACCAACATTGTGACAGAAGCAGCGTGATTGTGGCAGGAATGGACGGCTATCAGTCAGGATTTGTCCAGAAGTTGATTGAGAGCTGCCAGGAGAATTGCAGAGTCCAAGAAGAAGGGGCACACTGCAATTACTGACATCGCTGCAGTAACTCGTTGACTGCACATAACAGCTTTGTTACTCATATATATTGCACTTGTATTCTCTGTAGTGGATAAACACATCTGACAAACCAAGGGCAACAGATCTTGACAATATATATGTGTGTCATTCTCAAACTTTTGGCCATGACTGTCAGTACCGACTGATGGGGGAGCTGCTCCTGCCTCCGCTGCAGTTATTCGCCTTTTCCTGCCTGTTCACCTTCAGATCATACGATACAGTCTGACATCTGACTGACACATAGAAAGTAATGTCAGTAACACAGAGAAGTATTTACCTGCAGAGGAGGAACGACATACCTGGAGGAGGGGGAAGACGCAGATTAGACCCACATATCCTGCACCCACATGTTTGTGTCTGTATTATCAGTCCCATTCTGAGAAGTCAAGATATACACAAAATAACGTACAGGATGCGAAAACAATGGGGCGACCGGGTCAGGGCGGTTTGTCAGTATGATAAGGTTCTTATTGCATGCAGGGCAGATTCTAGGTCATGAGTCCAATACAGAAAATCTCAAAATTTGCTTAATACACAAAAAAGCTTCTACAGAAGCTCATAATACACAACTCAGCAGCTGTGGAACATCATAATACACACCTCAGCTGCTGCAGAACATCAGAATACACACCTCAGCTGCTGCAGACATCATACAACACACACCTCAAGCTGCTGGGCATGAAACAGCATAATACACACACTCAAGCGCTGCAGAACATCATAATACACACTCCTAGCTGATGAACATCATAATACAACACTTAGCTGCGCATATTATCATCAATCCAAGCACCTCAGCTGCGCAGACAATCATAATACACACCTCACCTGCTGCAAACTCAAATACACACACCCAGACCGTGCTTGGGCAGAAACATCATACTACAACCTCATCTTCTGCTAACCGTAATAAACCCCCACCTTACTGTCCGCATATTATCATAATACACACCCCAGCTGCTAGATATTATCATAATATACAACTCAGCTGCTGCAGAACATCATAAAACACACCTCATCTGCCGTAGAATTTCATAATACACACCTCTGCTGCTGCAGGACTTTATAATGCGCACCCCATCTGCCACAAAACACCCTAATACACATTATCTGCAGACATAAAACATATTCTGCTGCACAATTTCTACATAGATCATTCATGTTTGTACTGTAAAATGCTACTGATTTTATAGTCCAATGTGGATCTTCCCTTGTTCTCTCAGATGTTAGATCCTTACTAGACATAGAGTGACAGCAAATCCTAGTAATATACCATGTAAGGCCCAGTGCACATCTGTACTAACAAGGGGCTCATTTACTAAGGGTCGTGCTGCTCACTTTCATTGGACTGTGCACCTTTTTCAGGGATTATACAACTTGCAAAGGTACTTAGCAAGTGTCTGCATCCGATTGTGTCGCACACAATCCGATTGTGGCGCTGTCCATGCCACACAAATTGGGGGACGTGCCAATGGACGATCCACTAATTCGTACATAGTGAGGGATTTACTTTCCAATTGTGTCGCAAGACCAAGCACATCTCTCACCCTGTATAACTACAGTATGTTCTGTGTGATCTAAGCTGTATGTTCTAGTATATGGCACTGGACTTTGTGTAAATGAGAATGTGCATATGGCCCTATATGTGTGAACATGTCGTATAAATGTTTCATGTATGCCTGAGTGTGTACTGTATGGTTTAGGTATATCAGGACTGTAAGTATTTTGTGGATATTTTAAAGCCGGGCAGGGGGTCCCCTCTTCAGAGGCTTATGGGGCCCCTGCCTCTCCTTGGATGTGCGCCACTGGTTTCACATTTGTTGCCAAAAAGAAGGCCCAAAGACGCTCAGCAACTCGGCAGAGACGCACTCTTAAAGTGTTTGGTAGGCTTGGTGATGGGGCTCCCAGCATGTGCAGAGCTTGCTCAGTATGGTCAGCAGTGAGGTGTGAGGCACTCTGCATGCACTGTGACCCCTGCGAGACTCCGGACAAGTTCCTCGTGTGCTCGAGAGGTGCGCAAAGAAGCCACTTCGATCTCCAAAAACAGTATTCGCAAATGTATCAGGGAGTGACTGCTAGGACTGGGGAAAGTTCTTTTCCCTCTGATGAATCCCCTTTCCGATTGTTTGGAACATCTGGAAACAGCTTGTTGGGAGAAGACAAGGTGACGATCCCCACCGGTCTTGTCTCATGCCACCTGTAAGCCTCCTGCAGCCATTCCATTGGTGGGGGGCGGCTTCTCAGCCCAGGAATCCTCTCTCACGTGTTGCCTCAAAAACACATCCAGGATAAAGAATGGGCGTACAACAGAGATCCTCCAGAGCAACTTCTCCGACCGTCCAAAGAGCAGTTTGGTGGTCAGCAAGGCCTTTTCCAGCGATGGCACCTTGCCATAGAGCAAGGGAGAACTAATGGGCTCAGGAGAACAAAACACAGAGATTTGGGTCCATGGGCCTGGAAACTCCCCAGATCTTAATCCATTGAGAACTTGTGGTCATCATCAAGCGACGGGTGCACAAACAAAACCAACAAATTGTGGACCATGCAGCAGTGATTGTGCAGGAATGGACGGCTATCAGTCAGGATTTGTCCAGAAGGTGATTGAGAGCTGCCAGAGAATTGGCAGAAGTCCTGAAGAAGAAGGGGCACACTGCAATACTGACAGTCGTCTGCAGTACGTCCGTCTCACTGACATAAAAGGCTTCTGTACTCCATAATATGATTGGCCACTTGTATCTCTGTATGTGATAACACATCTGACAAACCAGAGGGCAACAGATCATTGACAATATAAATGTGTTCTTCTCAAACTTTTGGCCATGACTGTACAGTAGCGACTGATGGGGGGAGCTGCTCCATGCCTCCGCTGCAGTATTCGCCTTTTCCTGCCTGTTCACCTTCAGATCCTACGATACAGTCTGACATCTGACTGACACATAGAAAGTAATGTCAGTTAACACAGGAAGGTCTTTACCTGTCCAGTGAGGAACACATACCTGGAGAGTGGGGAAACTCAGATTATGACCCACATATCCTGCACCCACATGTTTGTGTCTGTATTACCAGTCCCATTCTGAGAAGTCAAGATATACACAAAATAACGTACAGGATGCGGAAACAATGGGGTGACCGGATCAGAGCGGTTTGTCAGTATGATAAGGTTCTTATTGCATGCAGGGCAGATTCTAGGTCATGAGTCCAATACAGAAAATCTCAAATTTGCTTAATTCACAAAAAGCTTCTACAGAAGCTCATAATAACAACACGGCAGCTTCGTGAACATCATAATACACACCTCAGCTGCCTGCAAGAAAATCAGATACAACACCTCAGCTGCTTGCAGAACATCATATAACACACCTCAAGCTGCTGGGCAGAACAGCATATACTACACACCTCAGCCTGATGCTGAACATCATAATACACACCTCAGCTGCTGCAGAACATCATAATACACGCTGCATTTACTAAGGGTCGTGGATCGGACTTTTGTCAGACTGTTCGCCTTTTTTGGGGATTACACGGCTTGCACAGGTATTTAGCAAGTGTCTTCGCTGGGATTGTGTCGCACGTGATCGTTTTTTGGCACAGCTGTGCTGCTTCCATGCAACGCAAATCGGGGGGCACGCCGTCGGACGATCCGACTGATTCAGACTGAGAGCAGGGTTTAACATTCAAATTGTGTCACAAGCGCAAGCACTTACATGCACCACTAAAAAGATGGTGAACTCCGACGGACCTGAGCGGGGGAGCGACACATGCAGGATTTCTGGGGCACGGTCTTAGTGAATCGCGGCACAGTGCATTACAGACAACGCACCTTCTGTGAACTCCAGCGGCCGGGTAAGTAAATGAGCTCCATAGTCTCAGCTTTCCTCTTCTGTTATAGACAGAGTCACACAGAGCAGAGTAGGTAGCTTCCTCTTCCTCTTGCTTCCTCTTCTATCAGTGCTCTGACCAGGGCCGGCGTTGGAGGGTGGCAAACTGGGCATTTGCCTAGGGCCCCATTAAAGAGGAGAATCTCTTCTTTCAAATGAATCTAAAATTGTGTTTCTAGGTGGCATGGATTTGGAAATATTCACTCCAGACGGCAATTTAACAGTTAATATCTCAGTTTCCCTGAGACCTAGAAACACAAGTTTAGTTTCACATAAAAGAGGAGACTCTCTTCTTTCATATGAAAATATAATTGAGATTCTAGGTGACACAGAGCCAGAGATACAGCCCTCTGAATTGTGCCCCCCTCCAGATTCTTAGCCGGCAGGTTACAGGGAGAATTTGCTGCACACAGGAGCTGCTGCACCTCACAGATAATATTAACTTTATACTGTCTCCCTGAAGAAGGGAGCAATTCGCTCCGAAACGCGTAGTCCAATGTTTTATTGTCCTCTAAAATAAACAAGTTATTTTATTGAGAAGCGCGGCCCAGAATCCTGCTTTTTTCTTTCTACCTCTCCATTCGACATGCCGGTGTAGTCCCTACTCCGGCACGCAGGATACGCTGCGCACTCATATTGATGCCAATAACACCTTTACTGTACCCGATACTGATGTTATCATTGTACCTTTGATGCGCTGTGTTTTTTCCTCTGATTTTACTGATCATGCACCTGCACAGTCATAGACCTCATGAAGGCTGCTCTCCGCACCTTCTTAAACCTGCAGGTGACTCGCTTGATGTCTGCTCTGCACCTTGTGGTCATAGACTTCATGAATATTGCTCCTGCACCTTTTTCTACCCGAAAATGGCCTGCTTCTCTCTGCCTCATGCACCGCACAGACAGCCATGTAGTATAAAATTCATACAGCGTACTGCCATGTAGTATAAAATGCATACAGAGTACCACCATGCCGTGTAAAATGCATACAGCGTGCCGCCATGTAGTATAAAATGCATAAGGCTGCGCCATGTAGTATAAAATGCATACAGCGTACCTCCATGTAGTATAAAATGCATACAGAGTGCCGCCATGTAGTATAAAATGCATACAGCGTGCCGCCATGTAGTATAAAATGCATACAGTGTACCACTATGTAATATAAAATACATAGTGTACCGCCATGTAGTATAAAATGCATACCATGTACCGCCATGTAGTAAAAAATGCAAATAGCGCACCGCCATGTAGTAAAAAATGCATACAGTGTACCGCCATGTAGTTAAAAATGCATACAGCATACCGCCATGTAGTATAAAATGCATACAGTGTACCGCCATGTAGTAGAAAATGCATATAGCGCACCGCCATGTAGTAAAAAATGCATACAGCATACCGCCATGTAGTAAAAAATGCTTACAGCGTACTGCCATGTAATATAAAATGCATACAGCGTGCCACTATGTAATATAAAATGCATAGTGTACCGCCATGTAGTATAAAATGCATACAGCGTAGAGCAATGTAGTATAAAATGCATACAGCGTACAGCCATGCAGTAAAACATGCATACAGTGTGCCGCCATGTAGTATAAAATGCATACAGCATATCACCATTTAGTACAAAATGCATACAGCATACCACCATGTAGTACAAAATGCATACAGCGTATCGCCATGTAGTACAACAGATAAGCTCTGATAAATATCATAAATACTGCATATATATACAGCATATACAGTATACATATATACAAACAGTATATACAGCAAATATACACACACCATACACATAATATACATAAACACTCATTCAGCACATGCATATATATATATACAAACACACATATATATTTCTTTTATGGTCCTGGGAGGTTCGGAGCTGAGGGAGCGGGGGGTTACTTGGGCTGTTTTTAGAGTAAAGTGGACATATCTCCTTATCCTGGACAAACCCCTTCAAACATTTACTCCTTTGAGATCAGCAGAGTGGGGGAACACAGAGGGGTTGTGGGAACCACCCCAGTAGCTCATTAGCATAATTATAAAAGTTGATTTTAGAAAGAAGGATATCAAATACAAGAAGATTTCCACAGTCACATATATGGTAAAGAGCTAGTGCGGCTCTGCCTCGCCCATTACTATGGCACCCCTGGGAGACCCCACGCCACCTCCTGCCCAGGGTTCTTTGATAATCAGAGGGGTTACCACCACAACATGCCCATAAGACTGACCCCAATTAAGGCCTGAAAACATCATAGCACCATTATGTGCACTGTAAGGCGGTATTATTTTTTCCAATTTTTATCTTGTTTATTATCTTTATGCAAATTAGCTTCTAAGTGTACTCTAGGCGGGGCTACACAGCATAGTGCCCTAATATTCTGTTTTGGAGCAATACACAGCTCTATCCCTTTACAAAATGATTGACATTTCCCATGAAAATAAGAAGTGGAAAGACATGTGCACCAGCAGACATAGCCCCGCCCCCAGTGCACAAAGAATCTAATTTCCATCAAAATTAAAATAAAAGCATCTATTTTCAGATTAAACTGGTGTAAATATAATAAATTCACTTCACACAGAAATGTGTTAACATAATCCAAATATCGCAAATCAAATAATTTATCAAGAGAATCCAAAAAGGACGACATATTATTTTTAAAAAAATCCTAAAACTCAACACTGTCTACTAAAGGCAGCACCGAAGATTCTTCACAGTCCTGATACACAGCTCCAAACCCTCTGCTTTTAGGTGTCGGGTCATCTCCTCGTCTTCTGCAGCACGGTGACGCAGCTGTGGTGACTGGTGGGGCGGAGCAAAGGCCGAGCTTCCGAAACCGTCTTGGATTTGGGATCGAACGCTAAACACTTGTCTGTTACGTCTCCTCCTCTTCCTCCCGTTATGTACAACTTTCCTTCACAGATTGTCACGCCGCAAAACTCCTAGATGGGAATAGATTGAAAGGTTTAAAGAAGAAAATCAAAGTTGCCCGTTTTGTGTATGCAGCTCCTATGCCTCCCCCCCAGACTAGATTTAGTCCGATTTTATGGAGTTTTTACTACCCAGAAACCATCAAGAAAGAAAAGGGCAGAAGGTTAATAGATGACTACAGGATCAGACTACACAATATTTTGTTTGTAGTCTGTTACCGTGGAGACACAAGAGTTAGCACAAGAGCTGTAAAATCAAAAAGTTTTGCTGTATTGCTGAACCCTTTCTATACAAGGTGGGTGTCTGATTTAACATACATAAGACACCTGCCAGAGATCGGTGCACCCGCTGGACCTCCAGAAGGAAGGTGAAGTTTAGGCGTGGATAATTCGTTTTCATTAAAATCAGGAGCCTCTCATGTTAAGATCCCTATTACAAATTGGGAAGCAGAACCAGAACCGATATTGTGCAATACAGTTGTATGAGTAATCAGACCCCTGAGGGTTCAGCACCTGCCCCCACTATAATCCTGCACGTGACGCCAATCCTCACCAGAGGTCCTGGCAGCGCCGCCTCCTGGCTCCACGTGTCTGAGCTCGGTCTGTAGCTGTAGATGGCGCTCATTAGTCCCCCGACGATATAAATAGTCCCATCTACTGCAACTCCGCTGATACCGTCCTTGGAGAAAGGAGCCGAAGAAACATATGTCCATCTATCCGCCTCCGGATCGTAACACTGGACCTGGAGGAAAATTATGTAGAATTAACATTCCAGCTACTAGCAGGAGATACAATAAACCCAGAAGAGTTCAGGTGCACTGGGGGAATGGCTGTGACTACTGGAGCACCAATTTCACTTCATTAGCTCAGGCACCTTCTCCAGGGAAAGTTGCCTGAGCAATAGTGTCCTGCAAAGGTGTTCCCATACATAGTATCACCTCTGCTTTCAACTCTTTTCTACATGTATATTCCAAGAGGTAGCAACCTGGTGATTCCCTGCAACAGAGTCCTTATCACTAAGGGAGGTTAATGGGTGAACACCAGGGGATGACTTAGCCCGACCCCTTCAGATAAGTAGTAACACAGATCATATACATAAGTAGTATGTGACTCCTCTGTACATAACACTATGGGGCAGATTTACTTACCCGGTCCATTCACGATCCAGCGGTGCGTTCTCTGCGGTGGATTCGGGTCTTCCGGCGATTCACTAAGGCAGTTCCTCCGACGTCCACCAGGTGTCGCTGCTGCGCTGAAATCCGCCGAGGTCCACCGCAGTGCACGATCCTATACTTGGTGAAGGTAAGCACATGTCCCGCAAGGTTTTTTTTTTTTTAAATGCAGCGGTTTTTCTGGTTTTCGTTTGGCCACGCCCCCCAATTTCCGTTGCGTGCATGCCAGAGCCGATGCGCCACAATCCGATCGCGTGCACCAAAAACCCGGGGCAATACAGGGAAAATCGGCACAAAACGGAAAAATGCCCGGGCCCTTAGTAAATGACCCCCTATAGGTTTCTATAGCCTCCGCTATACCTTATCTGTGTTCCCATAATTCACTGCTCCTCCGATGACATACAGCTTGTTCATACAGGAGACCACGGCGGCCGAGCTCACGGCTTCCAACATGGGGGTCACCGGGGACCAGGTATTGGTGAAGGAGTTGTATCGCTCCGCCGTAGACAACCTCTTCACCCCATCAAAACCACCGACAGCGTAGATCTACAAAAAACAACCCCCCCAAAACAATCAATGATTATGTTTCATTATATGTGAAAGAACATATACCCCTGTCACATCCAACGCTGCATCCGAATTTAGGCTCCGCCCAATCAGGTGCCTACAAAACTCCACCCACTTTTTAGAAAAGTGCTCATATAGAGCAACGCCTAAAGAAATTCTCCAATTTTTGGAAAAGTTTATAGTATTCCGGCATAGGAGGATTGATAAAGCCAATTGTCATTGGACGTACCTGACCCTTTGAGGTGACCATGCCGTGCCACCACCTCTTGGTGTACATTGACGCCATCTTTACCCAGTTGTTTATCTGAACATTGAGCATCCAGACATCGCGGCTCCTGTCGCCCCCTGGAGGAAGGAATTAGAAGACATGAGACTCCGCCTTACAGATGATACAATGGATACAGTACAATAAGATGATACATTGTATACAATTCTGAGTTAAAGGGACAGAACATTCATATAGGTCAAAAAAATTCTTAAAGGGGTACTCCATATCAGTCCCTACTGATCCAAAATGTATCGCCAATCCAACGATACTGTCAGAATATCCCTTTAATCATTGTACCTTCTCGTACTGATTCATATTCATGAATCATACCTATGTGCATTGTATTATTGTAATGTAAAAACGAATAAAATGTAAGTTACAAAAAAAAAAGAAATTATTCCTTTCCATTCCCCAAGATTTCTGCTATCTACCAGAGAATGTGCTCCCACAGATACAATATTTCTCACCGCTGAGGGTTTGTTACAATTGCACCCAGTCTTGACTTGAGAATAACATATCTTACTGCACTGATACATTGTAACAAACTGTCAGTAGAGCGGAGAGATTGGAACTGATGATCCTATGTTTGTATCACTGTACTAGACTGGATATCATTGTAGCAAACCCTCAGCTGTGAGAAGTAGGAAACGTTACATGAAGATGATAGTATTACATGATGCATTAGTACATTCGGTAACCTACAAAATCTATAATTCCAGCTTCTTACCAGAAACGTATATGTTATTCTTCAGTGTGCAGGCGGCCATGCCAGTCTTGGGGTATCCGGGGAACATGGTGAGCGCCGCGCTCTGCCCGCTCCGCACCTCGTAGCTGTCTATGTACGATAACTTCAGCTTTTCTTTACTGTTGCGGCCGCCGATAACAATAATGAGCTCAGACGTGTCCATGAACCTAGGAGGACACCATTTATTTCAATATAGTCCCAATCTCGCTATAGTCTAGCCTGTGCCCCCATAAAAACAGATAGAGACCCCCCTATTAACAATCATAGGAGACCCCCCTCAATAACAAGAGAATCATCTAAAGTGGACCCCATAGCAGTGTGAAGGTTGTATGAAGTCTCAGAAGTGAGAAAAATGAGCATGTAGCTTATAGGGACATATTCTCACACTGCTGTGCTCTTAGCTCTCTGCTTTAAACTAAAAAAGTTACAGCAGTCACTGGCTGCATAGTGGAGGACCTGGAAAACAGTAGAGAGCACAGCAGTGTGAGGACAGGCAACCAAAAATTACAATTCTGAAATGTAAATCTACTTTTCACAGTCGGGACGCTACTAAGAACATAGACAAAGGTATAATACACATCTCTCCAGGGATACTACCAAACACTGACTGCACAGAGCACAGCAGTGTGAGGACACACTCCCAGTACACTTGGAGAGGATACAATCCTGGAATATAAATCCATATATCACAGTCCTGCTGCTATTAACAACACACACAAAGGTCTGATTACACATCTCTCCAGAGACAATACCTACCACTGGCTGCAGAGAGCACAGAGCACAGCAGTGTGAGGACACACCTCCAGTGCACTTGGAGAAGATACAATCCTGGAATATAAATATGTTTTTCACAGCTCTGCTGCTACTAACAACACACACAAAGGTACACATCTCTCCAGAGAGATGGCTGCAGAGAGCACAGAGCACAGCAGTGTAAGGACACACCCCAAGAGTACTAGAAGAAGCTGCAATCCATGAATATAATGGGGGTGAGGGACAATTCAAAGAGCTAGGAGCACAACAACACCCCCATTACAATCCTGGAATATAAATCCATTATAAAGGTTTGATTACACATCTCTTCACGAACAATATCTAAAACGGCTGCAGAGAGCACAGAGCACAGCAGTGTGAGGACACACCCTCAGTACAACCCTGAAATATAAATCCATATTTCACAGTCCTGCTGCTACTAACAACATACACATAGGTATGATTACACAGCTCTCCCCTGCAGTGTTAGATAGGATCATTACCTTCTTGGTCTTGCTCTAGAGGAGTTCACCGAGTCTCCAAGAATATGATAAATGCGAGCTTCGTGAAGTAGAGGAAAACACTCAGGATGTTCTTGGATGGTCTTGTCCATTTCCACCTTCTCAAGAAAATAAATCGGGTCCAACAAGGGAAACCTCACATGTTGCAGAAGATCTTTCAGAGCTTCTCTTCCATGGTCTTCCTTGTCCTTCACCCACCTCATGACGGCTTCATAGACCACCTCTTCCTTACTCACCACTAGCTCGTCATTGGACAGGTACTCAATCAGTTCCTCCTTACTCAACTTTTGAAACTCCTCATGGCAGGAGACCTCCTCGAAACCTTCCATCAGCAGCTTCTTACTCTTCTCCGACAAGGAACAGATGGAGAACATGTCCGCAAACTTCATGATGCCTACACAATTGGAAGGGTCTAGTTGACCATCAAGAAACCTCACACACTCATCTCGAAGGCTGCAGATGTGGAGAAGATCCGAAGCCTGCAAGATGTCCTCCACATTGTCTTCTTGTATAGAAATCATCCCGTCATACATGAAGTCCAAGACAAGTCCCATAACTAGAGCGGAGATGTCATGAAGGTCCACCACCTTGTCACTACTCTCCCTCAGGCCGTTGGTAAACATGGCTTTGAAGTAGGAACTTTTGGAAGACAGAATGACTTTGTGGCAGAAGAAGCTCCGACCATCGACTCTAAGGGTTATGTCTGTGAATAATCCGTTCTCTCTGTCCTGATTTAGGCTCTGTAGGATCCAGTTGGCATGACAGGATCCATCACATGGTCTCCTCTGCTTCTCGTGCTCCATGTTTCCATTGGTTGACCTCTCGAGGGGCCTTCTATAAGATAACGGAATACAGTAAGAGTATGATCTCTACACAAGTTAGTGAAGGACCATATAGGGTCATATGTCAGGTTCTCAAGCCAGAAAGTGAAATGTATAAGATCTACAGAGAAGACGTGTGAGTCTGTGTAAGCTGTTTTGGGGTCCTTTATCTGGGGTCTGTATTATTTAAGAGGAACATGGTAGAATCTCTCAACCTGAATATTATGGTGGAATGTCTAGATAAGCGGCGGTCTAGAGCATCTGGCGACGCTTATTTTGCCAGAAACAAAATGTGAAAAATCCAACCATTTTTGTGTCCGTTTCCTCTTCCTTATAGGTTGAGCTTTCCGTGTAGACTTGTGGGTCCATGCTGTAGGTTTAAGGACTTGTCCCACCACAGTATGAGGGAGACGGCATGGCTGAAACTGCATACAGGGGCGGATTAAGACCACCATGTGCCCTGGGCTGTATGAATATTACCCCCCCTACAAGTCTGGAATCACTTCCTACATCTGGTACTAGAATCAGCTTCTTGGAGAAAGGAGGATGTGTCCCTTCTGCGGTTTTAGGACCTTGAAAGCTCCTATGTACATGTGTATTGAGAGCAGGAACAAATGTATGAGGATTTTATGGGTAAAGGTCCTTCTCATCATGAAGTTTGGTGGGTGGTTTGGGTGGCCACGGGCCCCCTAGAAGGCTTGGATTATAATCCACTACTGACTGCATATCACTCTATTCAGCAGTCTAGGAAAGCTGGGTGATGACCTTAGGGTCAAAGGTTAATCCTCAGCTTAGATAAATAAGAATAGAGCAGGGAAAAGGTTGAATAAAGCTCCATCCAGTCTATCCTATAATGCTAGAATATGTCACCTGTACATTGCCATCTATAGAGGAGCCCTGTATATATGTCACCTGTACATTGCCATCTATAGAGGACCCTGTATTAATGTCACTTGGTACTAACATTGCCATTCTATAGAGGACCCAGTATATATGTCACCTGTACATTGCCATCTATAGAGGACCCTGTATATGCGTCCACTGTACCATTGATTGCCATCTATAGAGGCACCATGTATTCGTTCACCGTGAGCAACTGTTTACTAATGCATCTACAGTATGAGGGCAGTATACTTGTCCACCTCTGTCTATACACAGACCCTACACACACATTACACCCTGCTAAACCTGTGCACACTGTATATACAGCAGACCACTAACCATACCCAATGTAACCTGCACATCCTGTATATACAGCAGGCACTACACATACACTACACACATTACACACATGTTACCTGCACATATGTGTACACAGCAGACACTGCACATACACTACACACATTACACACATGTTACCTGCAACAATAGGTGTCATATGCAGCACTGCACATACACTACACACATTACCTGCACATATGTGTACACAGCAGACACTGCACATACACTACACACATTACACACATTTTACCTGCACATATGTGTACACAGCAGACACTGCACAATACACTACACACATTACCTGCACATATGTGTAGACAGCAGACACTGCACATACACTACACACATTACACACATGTTACCTGCACATCTGTATACAGCACACTGCACATCCCTACACACATTAACCCTATGTTTACCTGCAACTGGGAGCTGCAGCTCATTCTCTATGATGCTCCCTCTGCGCTGTGCCCCTCCTTATATATACATTGTGTATAGGGGGTGGAGGAGGGAGTCGCTGTCACTACACAGAACTACATCTTTCTTGCTTCCTCCTCTGGTCCCAGCTGTGTGCAGGGGCCCAAGACCTCCCCCCTCCCCGGGGACTGATGAAACCTTTTACAAAGGAAATCAGTCCCTATAAAATCCTTACTGGAACTGACAGAGACCTGGAAGATCTCCAGGAACAGATAGTGGCCACAATGTTATCTTCTGTGTGATCACTGGCACTGTCTATGAGGATAATCTATAGGGACAATCTATAGGCACCATCTATGAGGATAGTCTATAGGCACAATCTATAGGTGCCGTCTATGAGGATAGTCTATAGGCACATATCTATAGGTAGCGTCTATGAGGATAATCTATAGGCACAATCTATAGGCACAGTCTATGAGGATAATCTATAGGCACAGACTATAGACTAATAATAGAAGGGGGTTGTGCAGCTTCATATGGATTCATCACGCACCTTCCTACTTACATTACGGAGAGAAATCATTTACCACATTTGCATAGACCACACCCCTCAATTATTGCTTGTGACCACTACTTCATATCTCATAATAATTATATTCCCAAAGTTTTAATGCACCAAATAATAAAACAATTTAGGGACATTGGAAGAAATTGGAAGAACTTCTGTCTTTAAGGCAAGATAAATATATATTAAAATAATACTACCTGGCAGGCCAGTCTTCGGATGTGTGGGGGGTCTGTTCTCCTGTTGCCCCAGTCTTCTGACTGGGTGGGTGGTCTTAGTCTCATGTGCACCCCAGTCGTTCCGGGGGTGGGGTTGTCGTCTCCTGTGCACCCAGTCTTTCTGGGATGGGGTGGGGGTCTTGTCTCTGTGCACCCCAGTCTTTGGATGGGTGGGGGTCTGTCTCCTGTGCACCCCAGTCTTTGGATGGGTGGGGGTCTGTCTCCTGTGCACCCCGGCACTTCACCCTGCCGATGGGTGGAGGGGTTCCCCTCTGGTGAATCTTGCCAGGACAGCACCCTACGGTTTTTCACCTCCATTCCCCTTGCTGAGACTTCTTGCCTGGAGGCTTGAGGGGGTCTAGGTAGCGGGGGTCTTTTATCAGAAAGGCTGGATGGGGTCTAATCAGCAGAAAGAACAGAATATGAGGTAGTATAGAAGCCCCTCCACAGATACAGATATTAATCATGTCACATCCAGATGAGACCTCTCCCCCGGGCTGGGGGTCTCCAGTAACACGCACCATCTGGAGGTACAGCCTGAGTGCTGTGTACGTGTGTCACATATATCCTCTATAGGGGCCGAGGCTGCTGTCAGCTATTACGAGGATGTGCACCGAACATAGACCAGTGCTCGCCGCTGCTGGATTAACCCTTTGGCTTCTTCTCTTCAGCAATTCATGTCTGACTACATGAGCTGCAAACTCCAAATAGCCCCATACACCGCCATATAGCCAATCTACCCTCTACGCGCCAGCTAAGAACCAATCTACCGGCCCATATCCCCAATCTACCGCTACCGCATAACAATCCAACTCTACCGCCATATAGCCATCACCGCATATACCAATCTACCATCTACCGCCATATAACCAATCTACCGCCATATAACCAATCTACCGCCATATAACCAATCTACCGCCAAATAGCCCGTTCACCTCCGTATAACCTCACACACATCCAGCACATCACCATACAACCAGCGCACCACAGTCTAACCTGTATACACATAACCTGTAATACCCTCACATGACCCTGTAACACCTCCGCATGCCTGTTAACTCCGATGACTGTGTACACCTCCGATGACCTGTGTACCTTCGCCGACCTTGATACACCTTCCGCATGACCTGATATCACCTCCGCTGACCTGGTGTACACCGCCGCATGACCTTATACACTCCGGCTGATTGACCTGTATACACCTCCGATGACCTGTTACACCTCCGCACATAACTGAATAACACCTCCGCATAGACCTGTGACCCTCCGCTACCTGTATTACAACGTCCGCGATGACCTGTATAGCACCTGCCGCATGACCTGTATACACCTCCGCATATCCCTGATACACCTCCGCCTAGACCTGACTACCCCTCGCATGACCTGTATAACAACCTCCCCGCATGCCTGATACACCTCCGCATGACCTGAATACACCTCCGCATGACCTGTATACACCTCCGCATGACCTGTATACACCTCCGCATGACCTGTGTACACCTCCGCATGACCTGTGTACACCTCCGCATGAGGACCTGTGGACACCTCCGCATGACCTGTGTACACCTCCGCATGACCTTTACCACCTCGCAGACCTGTACACACCTCGCATGAACTGTACACCCGTCCGCATTAACCTTTCACCCTCCGCATGACCTGGTACAACCTCCGCATGACCTTGTGGTACACCTTCCGCATAGAACCTGTGTACACCTCCCGCATGACCGTGTGTACACCACTCCGCATGCCTTGTGTAACCTCCCGCATGTGACCTGTACACACCTCCGCATGACCTGTACACACCTCCGCATGACCTGTACACACCTCCGCATGACCTGTATACTCCTCCACATGACCTGTACACACCTCTCCGCATGACCTGAATACACCTCCACATGACCTGAATACACCTCCGCATGACCTGTACACACCTCCGCATGACCTGTACACACTCCGCTATACCTGTACACACTCCCACCTCCGCTGAACTGGGTACACCTCCGCAGTTGACCTGTATACAACCTCCCATGACCTGAATCACCTCCACTGACCTGAATACCCTTCCGCAAATGACCTGATACACTTCCACATGACCTGTATACACCTCCACATACGTTATACTCCACATGACCGAATAACCCCCCTACACTTCCACATGACGCATTATACACCTCCACATGACCTGAATACACCTCCACATGACCTGTACACACCTCCGCATGACCTGTACACACACAACCATACTCGATACCCTTGTAACTCCGCATGACCTGTATACACTCTCCGCATGACCTGAATATCCACCTCCGCATGACCTGATACACCTCCGCATGACCTGAATACCCTCCGCATGACCTGAATACACTTCCACATGACCTGTATACACCTCCACATGACCTGTATACACTTCCACATGACCTGAATACACTTCCACATGACCTGTATACAACCTCCACTGACCTGATACACCTCCACAACCAACTGAACTGTATGACACCCCACATGACCTGTACACTACTCCACATACCTTATCCACTTTCCACTGACCTGTATCACACTCCACGTGACCTGTATATCCTTCCACAGGACCTGAATACACTTCACAGACCATACCCTCTTCACATACCTGTACTCACACTTAATGACCTGTTACACTTCCACATGACCTGGCATCCACACTCTCCACACTGACCTGTATCACACTCTCCACCATGACCTGTACAACACTCCAGCATGACCTGTGTCATCACCTCCACGGACGGTGACTTCCCGTGTGATACCTCCATCCGGACAACCTGTACACCGTCCCCGTTGAACCTTGATACCCTCACGCAGACCTGTTTGACACCTCCCATAGACATGTACCTTACAGCTCCCCATGACGTGTACACTCCTACGACCTTCTCACGAGTACCTGTATACACTCCGCATGACCTCGTGTACACCTCGCACAATGACCTGTACACCCTACACATGCCTGCTTGTTAATACTTGCCACCGACCTGTATCACCTGACCACTGACACTGATCACTCCACATGAACCTGTGTATTCACTCACGAAGGACCTGTGTACACCTCCGCATGACTGTAACGTCTTTACACCGGTCACACTCCACATGGACGCTGATTACATACAACCTGCCGACATCACCTCGTCACATGAGTTCACACATCCGACATTGCCTGTGTTACACTCTTCCGCATGACCTGTTCCAACACTCGACACTTGACCTGAAACAGTTCCCATGACCTATCCCTATGAGTATACACCTCCACATGACCTGATCACACTCCACATGCCCAATTAGCTGTCACATTGCACCTGTTACACATGACCTGATATACACCCCACAGCCATGGCCACCCTGTGCAATGCTACTTGCTCCCGACGCATGTACTGACGTCCACATGACCTCGACAATACACTTCCACATGACCTGTACAGCCATGGCTACCCCCATGAAACCTGTACACCCTCCACTGACCTGGACGTTGAACAGCTGTCACACATGCCTTACCACCCTCCAACACTGACCTGCATAATCACCCCAGTGACTGTACACACACCACTTCCACTAGACCGTGGTATACACCTCCGCATGCACTGGAACCTACAACTTTACACTCACTTCTTTGGAAACCTCATGCCCTGTACACACTCCCTCCACATACTGTAGCACATCCTCCAAATGACCTGACGAATACCCACATGACCTGAAACACGCTCACATGACGCTACAAACTTAACATGACTGCTGAACCTCCGCATGAACACTGTGTGTACACCTCCGCATGACTGTTTACCCACCTCCGCATGACCCCTGTAATACAACACCCCTCCGCATGACCTGGAATACACCTACCACATACTCTGTATCCCTCACAGCATGACCTCTAACCTCAAACGCACACTAACCACCTCCACATGACCTGTATACACCTTACCGTCACTTCGCTTTCCACATTACTGTAAACAGGTTTTGCAAGGAAATGTGACGATCTTTCCTGGTTGTGGTAGGTGTTCGTATAACGAATTGACAACGTGCAAGCATTCGCTCTATGCTTCAAGCAGCTGATGGGAAGAAGTTGCAAACACGGCTCAAGAACACAGAGGGAGACCGGCCACCAATGGTGATAAGATATGGCAGTACGACGGCAGGGTGTGATTCGCCCCGCTGCTGCTCCGGCACAGCTCCGATATACGAGGCTCTCGGTGCACTTGACGTATGACGGCGGGGTCTGGGCGTTAGAAATAAAACATGTGTGTAATTCGCGGCTGCAGAAGCCTTGTATAGACATATCCACCTATTGATCAAGTGGACTGGTTGCGCCCGTTCCCCAGACCTGAATCCAATCAAGCGCATCTCGTTCCATCCACCAAAGCCACATTGCACGACAGACTGTCCACGAGATGACTGATGTCGGCGTCGTTAATACGGTATGGTAGGAGACTTCGGTCTCCATCAGACCATCGGAGAACATTTCAGGACGCATGCCCAGGCATGACAGAGGTCAACACGGAACCGGATAGGTGGAGGCGTTTTGATACGCTAACTCTATCCGGCCTGACCCTGTTATAGTATTAGCCTGTTATTCCCCGGGGCAGTGTAAGGATATGGTTCAGTACACAAAGATTCATGTAAGTGTCACCTACCACTCACTGGAACCTCATCAGGAGCATGCCCAGGCGAGGTCGGCTGAGGTCCATCGGGCACTGTAGTGATGTAAGGTCCTACAATTACAGAGCAATCTATCAGATGACCAGGGCTTGTGAACACAGGCATACAGGATATGGTTGAGGCCTACACTACTACACATCCCTCATCGCAGGATTGCCCTGGGGCAGTGTAAGGCGGTCATCTTCATGTAGAGGTCACAAGCACTACTCTGAACTCATCCAGAGATGCCCAGAGTTGTTACATGAGGTCATACAGGCAGATGGAGGCCATACCTACTTCCAACCTGATCATCAGTATGGCCGGGCAGTGTAGGGAGGTCACTACAGTCATGTAGAGGTCACAACACTACTGAACCTCATCAGGAGCATGTCCAAGCATTGTACGGAGGACATACAGGCATGTGGAGGCTATACCTACTTCCAATCCTCATCAGTAGTATGCCTGGGCAGTGTAGGGAGGTACACAGTCACATGTAGAGGCCCAATACTGAACCTCATCAGCGCATGTCCAAGCTCTGTAGGGAGGTCATACGGCACATGGTGGTCAGCACACACTACTGAAACTCAACTCATTCGTATCTGCCGAGCGTTGTAGGGAGGTCCACAGTCCGTCGTGGAGCCCACAGACTACTGAGGCCTCTGCAAGAGCATCCTAGGCGCATTGTAGTAAGGTCATACAGCACATGGAGGCCATACAAACTACTGAGCCACATAGGAGCATCATGCCCAGAGTGTTGGTAGGGAGGTCATTCTCATGGCTGGGAGGCCACACATACTTCTAAACCTCAACAGATCAGCACAGGCATTGTAAGGTATACAGGCATGTGGTGGCAGGCACATGTACACGTCACACACTTCTTAGTGTTACCAGGAGCATACCCACCCACTGTACAGGTGGGGCGGGAGCAACGCAGACGCGTAGTCCTCATCAGGAGCATGCCCATGTGTTGTAGGAGGTCATACAGGCCCGTGGAGGCCACACATATGACACTACTAACTCTCAGGAGCAATGCCCAGCTGTTGTAGGAGGTCAACGGCACGTTGAGGCGCACAAACTACTGAACCTCATCAGGAGCATGACGGGTTATTATTGAAAGCCTATCAGGCCACAACAATACGGAGCCCTATCAATGAGGCCCAGGCATTGTTAGGGGTTCTAAAGGCACATGGAAGCCAACACACTACTGAGCCTTCATCAGGAGACGCAGAGCCCAGCGTATGTAGGGAGGTCATTAACAGGCCAGGACTGCAGGCCACACACCTACTGAGCCTCATCAGGACATGGCGAGGCATTGTAGGGAGGTCATACCGGCACTGGAGGCTGCACACACTACTCAGCCTCATCAGGGCATGCAGAGGTGTTGTAGGGAGTGCATTCCAGCATTTGGGTTGGCCAACACACAATCTGAAGCCTCTCAGGAGCATGGCGATGCATTGTAGGGAGGTCATACAGGACACATGGAGGCTGCACCACTACTGACCTCATCAGGAGCATATGCCCAGGTGTGTAGGGGATCATACAGTCTGTTTTGGCCACACAATACTGAGCCTCATTCAGAGCATGCGTAGCAATGTAGGGATGTCATACAGGCACAGGAGGCCTCACACACTACTGAGTCCTTCATCAGCGAGCTGCAGCAGGCGTTTAGGGATGGTTCATACAGGCTTGGTGGTGCCACACACATACTGAGCCTCATCAGGAGCATTGGCGGCAGTGTAGTGGAGGTCACACAGGGCACATGGAGCCTGAACACACGACGAGAGCCTCATCAGGACATGCAGAGGCGTGTTGTAGGGAGTCATACAGGCACATGGAGGCCACAACACTACTGAGACTCTTTCTGTTTTGAGCCATTTCCACTAAAGTTAATAGTTTGAAATTTCTTTTTACTTTGATAGTCCATGGGATATTCATGATTGATTTTCTTGATGATTTTATTTTGCACCATAACGACTGACATACCATTATTGCCCTTAAAGATGTTTGAAACTGGCTAACGGCCTAAAGAACTCTTTAATAACCTACAGTTAGCACCCACAATTCAGACTCCCTAGGGTTTAAAGAGTCCTATTGGTCTAAAAATACGGTTAAAATTTAATTTTTTTTTTCAGTTAAATTTGTTTTTGTTTTATAACCTAAAAATTCAAATCACCCCTTTTTTCTAAAACTGCTATAAAATAAATAGATAAAAAAAAATAATACTATCACATACATTGTGTATTGCCATGTCCCAAGCTATCAAAAATATACGGAAGATAACTACCCTATGGTGTAAAATCGTGTTTTTTTTCTATAAAATTCAATGCATTGGAATGTTTTTCCAGCTTCACAGTACACTGCAAGGAATATGAAATACAGACACGGGAATTACAGTTTGTTACACAGAACCAAGTCCTATAAAGCTCCGTTACAGCGAAAATTAAGGAGTTGTGGATTTAAAACACAAAGAAACGAAAAGGCACAAGAATAAACTTGAAACACCACATCACTTTAAATAACAAGACGTGTCCCCAGTCACCTGAGGACCCATCTACAATGAGGGTCCGCTCCAGGAGACCAGTGAGTCTCATTAGAAGTGGGGGTCATTTTACTAAGGGCCGATTCACGTTTCCTCCCGACGTAGTACTCCGAATATTTCCGATTTGCGCTGATTTCCCTGAATTCCCCGGGATTTTGGCGCACGTTCGATCGATTGTGGCGCATTGGCGCTTGCATGCACGCGACGGAAATCGTGGGGCGTGGCCAAACGAAACCCGACGGATTCGGACAAAAAGCCGCTTTAAAAAAAAAAACTGTGTGTCATGACTCGCGCTTACCTTCCACTCGGTCCGGCTTGGGTGGAAGATCAGTAGCATTTCCGGGGAACTTCAGCGCAGCAGCCCACCGTGGGCGTCGGAGAATAACCTAGTGCGACTATATGTAAAGAATAATAGTCACCGTTCACACATTCTTCTTATCATATCACATTACTAGACAATGGTAGAGACAAGGCTGCTGTGGGAAACACCCTTAAGGGTTTGTATTTTTTGCCAAACTTATATTTTATAAAGCATTAAATACAACAATAACTTTGACAATCAAGAGGCTCCCCACGCTTTTTCTTCATCTCATCCGCTCGAGTACACAGCACCTATGACATTAACTGTCCTCATAATAGTTAAAAGTGAATGTCCACCAGATCTTCCCTCCTACTGGCACCTTGCTAATTATTGAGATAACTAATACCTGACATACTAACTTATGCTGTGTGTAGTTTCTTACTTACCCTCATTTCATATCGAATACGATCATTAACTCACACTACAATAGATGAATGTCACCAGCTTCTCCCCCCTCCCTGTACAATGACCCATCCTTACATCACACTGTGACAATATAGATGTCACAGCTTATCTCCTCCCCCTCCCGGTACAATTACCTCTATATAGATAACACTAACCCATCATTACATCACTACTGACAATTAGATGATGTCACAGCTTATCTCCCCCCCCCTGTACAATGTCCTCTAATAATAACACTGACCCATCATTACATCACTACTGGACAATAGATGATGTCACAGCTTATCTCCTCCCCCTCCCGTACAATGACCTCTATATAGATAACACGACCCTCACTACATCACTACTGACAATAGATGATGTAAACGGCTTATCTCCTCCCCCTCCCACCTTACAATGACCTCTATATAGTAAACTACCCATACATTATACTCACTACTGAATAGAATGATCACAGCTTATCTCCCATCCTCCTCCCTCCCTGTACTGATGACCTCTAATGAGTCCATACTGACCCATCATTACATAACTACTGACAATAGATGATGTCACAGCTTTTCCTCCCCCCCTGTACAATACCTCTATATGATAACAACTGACCCATCATTACATCACTACTGACAATCAGATTATGTCACACGCTTATCTCCTCCTTCTCCCTGTACAATGACCTCTATATAGATAACCTGAACCCATCATTACATCACTACTGACAATAGATGATGTCCAGCTTACTCCCTCCCCCTCCCTGTACATACTCTTATATAGATACCACTGACCCATCATTAATCACTACTGACATAGATGATGTCACAGCTTATCTCCTCCCCTCCCTGTCAATGACCTCTATTAGATAACACTGACCATCATTACATCACACTACTGACAATAGATGATTTCACAGAAGCTTATATCCTCCTCCTCCTTACAACACCTCTATATAGTACACTGACCCATCATTACATCACTACTGACATAGATGATGTCACAGCTATCTCCTCCCCCCTCCCTGTACATGACATCTATATAGATCACCTGACCCATCATTACATCACTAACTGACACAATAGATGATGTCACAGCTTATCCCCTCCCCCCTCCCTGTACCAATACCTCTAATATGATAACACTGACCATCATTACATCACTACTGACAATAGATGATGTCACAGCTTTCTCCTCCCCTCCCGTGTACAATGACCTCTATATAGATACACTGACCCATCATTACATCACACTGACAATAGATGATGTCACACAGCTTATGCCCCTCCCTCCGTACAATGACCTCTATATATAACACTGACCCATCATTCTCAATTGTCTGAACAATCAGATATTCACAGCTTAATCTCCCTCCCCCTCCCTGTACAATGACCTCTATAGCCATGAGGCTGCTGTAAAGCATATCCCTAAATGCTGTTACTAGAACTCAGGATAGATGGCCGCCTCCATAATCATTGAAATTAAAAATACTCTTTTTAGTTAGTTAAAAAAAATCTTGCAATACAGGGACTGATAAACCTTGATGTAGTCAAATCCTGTAGTCCTGCTTTTCCCCCTTGGATTGATAACCCACCAACAGTAGAAGATAGAAGGATGTAGACAGAATACAGGATCAGACTACACAGGGTTTGTTTGTAGTCTGTTCCCATGGAAACATAAACCTGAACAAAGGAGCTGTAAAGAGGAAATATTTTTGGTAAAGCCCATTTACAAAGTACATTTTTTTTGTTCATGCTAAGACATTATTAAAAGAGAATGTAAAATGCTTGCAAAAATATACACACCCCTTATACATTTTCCTGCAAGTTAAAGGAAATATTTCATAAAAATCCATCATGATAAATCAGGCACCGTGACTGCGGCAATCTTATTATATTTTCTATCCTTCCTTCTAAAATCAATCATTATAACTACGCTAATGAACCAGTGTTTCCAGAGCCCCTTTGTGCTTTAGCTTCACAGGCTGCTACACTGTGCAGGAGCACTTCCCCCTCCCACTGTGTGAGACTGCATCATACAGAGGGAGGAGGAAGTGCTGAGACAGTGTTACAGCTTGTGAAGCTACAGCATGGATGGGCACTGGTAACACCCCCCAGGATCCCTTCAGGTTCAGTAGCTTATTTTTAAAGCATGAAGGGAGGGGGAAAGTGTTCCTGCACAGTGTAACAGCCCTTAAACTTAAAGCTTGAAGGTTTTTGTGAGTAATGTCCCTGGTTTTGATGGTAGATTTCCAATAATAATGCATCAAATTACAGAATAATAAAACTTACACATTTCTGCATGATAAAAAAAACCTCATAATTTGCATTCATTTTCATGTTCTCAGCTTCATCTACCAGAACAAGTTCCTCCCTCTCTTCAGTATATATCCAGACATATACTCGATGTCTGACTGAGACCCAGTCCATCACCGAGGGAGGTTCTGAGTGTCCGAGATCCAATATGGCCGCTACACTCCCCGGCTTAGTAATGAAGCAATATGGCGGCTTTATTTAAAAAAAAAAAAAAAAACAGCGCCAAACTTGTGCTGTGGTTGTGTCAGGAATTGCAGCTAAGCCTTAACCTTAAGTGCAATACCACAAACAAGCTGTGTACAAATGTGGCGCCGTCTTGGATTTAGTCTTCCTATGATGAGGGCTGTTGGGAAGGACATTTTTTTGGGATCCCATGGGATGGCCAATGTCTTGCCAGAGCTTTTTTGGTGGTGAAGGACTTGTCACACTCGGAGCAGGAGAACATCTTCAGCCCGGTGTGGGTCATCTTGTGCGTGGTGAGGGTTGACCGGTGGGAAAACGATTTGCCGCATTCGGAACATACGAAGGGCCTCTCCCCCGTGTGAGTCCGTTCGTGTTCTGCCAGAAGGAACCGACTCGCAAAAGTCTTCGCGCACTCGGCGCACGAGAACGGCTTCTGTCCGGTGTGAAGGAAGCGGTGCTTGTCGTGGGCAGATTTCTGTGCAAAGGATTTCCCGCAGTCGGAGCAGGAGAAGGGCTTCTCCCCCGTGTGCAGCCTCATGTGGTTGACGTACGTGGACCTCATGGTGAAGTTCTGGCCGCATTCGGAGCAGTTGAAGGGCTTGGTGCCCGTGTGAGTCCGCTCATGGTCCAGGGCTGTGGAGCGATGGGCGAATCTCTGGCCGCAGTAGGAGCAGGCGAAGGGTCTCTCTCCGGTGTGGATCCTCTGGTGGTCCACCAACGAGGTCTTGTGTTTGAAGCACTTCCCGCAGATAGCACAGGCATAGGGCGCCTCCCCCGTGTGGATCCTGCTGTGCCGAACCAGCTTAGATTTAAAGGGGAACCCTTTCCCGCAATCCGCACATGAATATATATTACTATAAATGGTTTTGGACGCCGCTGTGAGACAAGGAGAGAGAATGGAGAGTCATTTGTAGTGCATTTTGAGGTTCAAAATGGAGACATGGGGTGAGGGGGGCAACTGCAAATGGTTAAAAGGAAGCCCTCAATCAAAGCCAATTCATTGGGGGCCACACGGGAGGGGCAGGACTCATTTTCAATGTATTCCTAGAACCTAGAGTTCTATAGCAACCAGAAACATGCACCTGGTGTCATATTAAAGATAAGAATCTCATCTTTCAGAACACATCTGGCTTGCGGTTCTATGATCTACAGAACAGGCAGGAGTTTTTCTGTGCTCTGCCTTCCCAACTATGTCTTTAACTGCCTGTATCCAGATCTGTATATCATCAGCCCACAAGCCTGACAGCATCTGAAAACTTAGATCTCCATCTTTTATATAAAACAAGGTACAATTCAAATCAGCTGTGAATGGAGTGTTCCTTTAAGGCTATCCACACACATTGCGAATTCCCTATGATTTGTACAGTGCCGCAGAATATGATGGCGCTATATGAATAAAGATTATTATTATTAATTCCATGTGGATTTTGTCGTGGAAAATCCACATGTCTAATAGAGTAGCATTAAAGTGAATGCGATATGGTAAAATTAATGTAGAGGATGCAGGTTTTTCCACGCAGAAATTGTTGCTCAATGTAGAAAAATTTTTACACTGAAGTCTATGGGAGAGGAAAAACCTGCATCAAATCTGCATCCAAGCCACACTATGATGCGGATTTGATGCAGATTTTTGATCGAAATGACATCAGATCTGGGGAAAAAATTGCATCCAAAATGAACTACAAATTAAACAAATCTAAATTGAAAACACACACACAAAAAAAAGAAACGTATTTGATTTAAGGATAATCCGCGACATGTGCAGAATCCATACAATTTTGATAGTGGGAAGTTATTCTACTCAAGTTGCCAATGCACATGCATGCCTGGCCCAGGCCAGCATACCGTGCACGACAGGGGAACAACCCTACACCCCAAAATTCCAAACAATCCTGTTCCCTACAGTCCTTTCCTTCCCCATGACCTCTCGGTCTGTGTTCACACTCACCTGGGGTTTCATTTGTGGATTTCCTCGGTTTCCGCTGCTTAGACGCTTCCAACTGATCCGTATCTACTTTGATAATTCTTAAACTTTCAACCTAAAAAAAAAAGAGAGAAATAAAACAAAAATTTACATCTGTCCCCTAGTCAGGGATATTCAGGACAAGGGAGGGAAAATCTACCATCAAAATCCATCATGATAAACCAGGGACACTAAGGCTACATTCACACGACCGTATGATTTCTCCAGTCCCGTATTTACGGGCCGTATATACGTGACGTTTTTCATCCGTATGCAGCACGTATGTAACCCGTATTTTATACGTCCCCATAGACTTCTAGGGCATACGGAACTGAAATACGGGAGAAAATAGGACATGCTCTATATTTTTATACGGCCAGTATACGGTACGGTACGGAACGGAGTTAACAACGGCAATATAAATGGTCAGACGTATTGTCCATTGAAATTAATGTGGCCGTATGTAATCCGTAAAAAAACGGTACGGTACGGATACGGCCGTTTTCATACGTCCGTGTGAATGTAGCCTTACTCATAGATCCAGGCACCATGACTGTGGTAATCATCTTATATATATTTTCCATGGCCTCCTTCCTTCTAAAATCAACTACTAAAATTATACTATTGAGCCAGAAGGGCTCTGAGAGAGGCATTATCAGACCCCTCCGTGCTGTAGCTTCACAGGCTGCTACACAGTTGGGAGGGGGAAGTGCTCCTGCACAGTGTAACAGCCTATGAAGATACAGCGAGCTCTGATAACACCCATCAGAGCCCTTCAGACTCATTAGCATAGTAGTAAGGAGGCCATGGATAACAAATATAAAGTGATTACCAGTGTCTTGGTGCCTGGATCTATGAGTAATTTCCCTGCTTCATCATGATTGATTCTTTAAATCAGAATCTGGCTATGATGACAGAACACACACCACCCCATGTACCTGATTATTCTGTGGAGCGCCGTGGCTGTTTCCTGCAGGTACCCGTCGATCATCCATTCTCTTAGGTCTCCCTCGTCTGCTTTTCTTAGGGGACGAATCTGTAGAGGAAAATCAGGGAGATTTATCATCAAGTTTCTGAGGTAAAACTGTTCTAGTTGCCCATGGAAACCAATCAGAGCGCAGCTTTAATTTTATAAACAGCTGTGGGGAAATGAAAGCTGAGCTCTGATTGGTTGCCATGGGCAACTAGAACAGGTCTGCTCTAAGAGACTTCTGATAAATCTCCCTCAATGAGTGTCTATACTGTATATACGGTCCTCAATGTCTCCAGCGTTGATTTTGACCCTCCATACAACTCGTGAAAAAAACTTAGCAAAGACTCTTAGACAATTATTCAATCGCACCTTAAAAGGGAACCTGTAACCAGATTTGACCCCATTAAACTCCCAGCCCCCTCAGGGAGGGCATGAAACGTCCTATTAGATTCCTTCTTTTAGGTGACAAAAAAATCTCCTCCAAAGCCATGTGAAAATGAGCAAAGGAGAGTCCCTCTTTGCTTGAGGCGAGTCAAGTTAAGAGGCTGAAGGGGAGTCACTACAGAAGCCCCTATCTTTGGGATCCTTACCTTCCAGATCACCTGAGGCTTGTTGTTGTTTGATCTACAGAGGAAAATATTCCCGCCTTTTTTAATACTGCCTGTATCTGCGGTTCTGTAGATCTCAGAACCACAAGCTTGATGGTATATGAAAGATGAGATTCTTCTCTTTAATATGACACCAGCAGTATGTTTCTGGGTGCTATAGAACTGACTTAAAGGAACACTCCATTCCTTGTGCGCGGCCTGAAGGGAGAAGGTTCTAGAAATACAATGAAAATGAGTCCTGCTCCTCCCTTTCAGGCCCTGCACCATGTGTTATTCAATGAATTAGCTTTGACTGTAGTGTTCCTTTAAGTGACGCTCCCCTTGCAGCCTCTAAACTTGACCCATCTGAGTTAAAATATGACTTTTGTCTGCTCATTGTCCCATGATTTTGGAGGAGATTTTTTTAATAGGTAAACCGGTGAGAGGCACCTGAGGGAGCTAAAAGTGGGGTCAAATCTGTTTATAGGTTCCCTTTCTATCTGGGCCCCCTCCCCCCGCGGGAAGCTGTAGGTATGTAGTCACCACTCACCTGGATAGATAAATCTAGTGATCTGGCACTCGTCCGGCTCATCAGTTTCTACTTTAATAATTTTCAAGTTTCTGTCCTACATAGAGCAAAGGTCATAGGTTAGGTCATCACATCCTGGAGTCCCTTATACCTCAGGTTATAAAATCTCAGCTTTAACCCCTTCCTGCCCTGTGGGGTATTACACTTTTATATAAATGTATGGACTAGTAAATGTTCATTCCAAAAAAATGTGATCAATATATGGATATAGAACCATGCTCCCCTCCTACCAGATAATCCCGGGATTCGGTTTCTTTCTTAGGCTTCTGGGGTTTGTTCGCTCGGGGTCGTCTCTTTGGCGAGTTTCTCTTTGCTTCTTCAGCTGTAAAAGGAGATGGGACAGGGAGGTGCTAAGCTGCAGAGAGTGCATGTCCTCAGAGGGCTGCATGTACAGTACTTCATATGCACGAGGAGGAACAGACTTTGTGGCCCACACCCATGCCAGTGACGCCACACCCATAGCGCGCCATGCCAGTCACGGCCACACCCATAGCACGCCATGCTAGTCACGGCCACACCCATAGAGCGCCATGCCCGTCATGGCCACACCCATAGAGCGCCATGCCAGTCATGGCCACACCCATAGTGCACCCAATTGCATATTACCAAAAATGACTGTGTTCAGAGCAGGAAGACCCCTACAAGGTCATACGTGCAGTTTCTGTGTGACCCAGGGTAACTCCGTATACGTAGAGGTCACCCCTCACCTGGATAGACGCACGTAGTGACCTCCTCATTGCTCGGATGATTCTCTGACATCTCCACCTCATCTACTTCCACTTTGATCACTTTAATGCTTCCATCCTTAACACAGAAAAGTTATTAGGACAACAGATACAGGGGTAACTTACCCACTTACCCCAGCTTGTCCCAAAGCGTCCAGACCGACACAGAACGCCCCCCACCCCCCCATGTACCTGATCATTGTGGGGGCGGCTGGGACTTTCCTCTGTGGACTCCTGCGCATTGTCTGGTGAGGAACTTCTCTCGGACGGGTTTTTCTCACTGGATTCATCTGAAGGGGACAGAAGGCAACATTATACATTGTATATATAGGATTTATCACATTACATCTGGTTGTATCTCTTACCTGGTGAGGTGAGGGGCGCAGTCATGTGACTCGCATTCACGACGTCCCCATACTTGTCCTTGTGTCCTTCAAAATACTGTGACTCCTCCTTTGAGAGATAGACAGTGACATCCTGACACCAAACATGAACCTGACACACACATTAATACAGTAATGCAGATCTTTACCCTAAATTACATCCTGTATTATACTCCAGAGCTGCACTCACTATTCTGCTGCTGGTGCAGTCACTGTGTACATACATGACATTACTTATCCTGTACTGATCCTGAGTTACATCCTGTATTATACTCCAGAGCTGCACTCACTATTCTGCTGCACATATATGACATGACTTATCCTGAGTTGTTCGGATGGTGACTCACATTCCTCACCTCGTCGGTCAGCAGCTCAATGATACTGTTGGTGAGATCCAGGATCATCTTCTTCTGGCTTCTCATGGAGCTTGCTGGAGGGGCGGCTGTGGGGGTCTTGGTCTCGCTCTGTTCTTCATGCTGGATGGATTTTATTATTGGTCCATAAACCTAATAATGAGATAGAAAGTAAGAAGGACATTGTTATGGGATAAAAAAAACTTTAAAGTTATGATTAAACTTTAACTCCTTCTTCGGGGAAGAATGAAATGACTATAGCAGCAGTTATTCTTTTAAAGGAAATCTACTATGAAAATCCATAATGATAAACCAGGGACACTTACTCCTAGATCCAATTAGCATAATTTTATAAGACTTTTTTTAAACTTCTTTTTTAATTTTTAATGTCCTACTAGGAAAGTAGTTAAAGAAGCAACCAGTCAATTGCTAATATCATAGACTGTAATACAACTGTACTGCTGTGTATTGTATCTATTAGTTTTACACCGACACTAAGCCCATAAGCCACTATGCTAGGCGGCACTTGATTGGAACTTTGTTCTTTCAGGGCAGAAGTAGTACGATCCAGGTCTTATTAATAGTGGTAAGGGATGTCATGTGACGCGTTTCGCAGAATTCTCAGCTTCTGATATCCCATTGTGGATTTAGTAACAGCGATACTTTATATCATGTGACCTGTTTCCCAGAAATCTCAGCTTCTGCTCTCCCATTCGGGTTTAGTAATAGCGATAAGCTCGGCCACGTGACCCCGTGCCCTCTCACCTCTCCGGTCAGCAGGTAGATGATCTCCAGGGTGATGTCTAGTATCCGGCGGGTCACCTCATCACCGTCTGGCGTCATCTGTGGCTGATGGGTCATGGCGAGGTTCTTGTGGTGGACACTGACCATGAGAAGACCTCAGGGATTACAATAGAGAAGCTGAAACACAATAAGAATCACATCAACATGAATCACACAGAGATCTGACATAGGAGATAATAGTCATCATCCTGAGGAGGATGAGGGGAGTAGTAGTAGATGCGTTACCGCAGGAGGCTCTCAGCTCCACAACTATTAACCCAAACACATCCAGGACCGCACAACGAGGAGGAGGGGGAGAGAATGATTCCAGCAGGACCCCCCAGATGACGTCACGATCATGTGATGTGAAGAGCAAAAGCTATAGGACCGTTCGTGCTGTTATGATCACGTGATCGTTC
>WNYA01001889.1:12208-55768 GCA_019512145.1 Engystomops pustulosus | reverse complement strand
AGATGCGTGGATTTTGTGTATCTAGACGGACCTTGGAGGAGTCTGTGGATGTTGTTATCTAGAACTACCGGAGGAGGCGTGGATGTTGTGTATCTAGATGGACGGAGGAGGCTGGTGGATGTTGTGTATCTAGACTGGACCTGGAGGATGCTGTGGATGTTGTGTTTATCTAGACTGGACCTGGAGAGGCTGTGGATGTTGTGTATCTAGACTGGACCTGTAGGAGGCTGTGGATTTGTGTATCTAGACTGGACCGGGAGGAGGCTGTGGATGTTGTGTATCTAACTGGACCTGGAGGAGGCTGTGGATGTTGTTGTATCTAGACTGGACCTGTAGGAGGCTGTGGATGTTGTGTATCTAGACTGGACCTGGAGGAGGCTGTGGATGTTGTGTATCTAGACTGACCTGGAGGATGCTGTGGATGTTGTGTATCCTAGACTGGACCTGGAGGAGGCTGTGATGTTGTGTATCTAGACTGGACCTGGAGGAGGCTGTTGGATGTTGTGTATCAGACTGGACCTGGAGGAGGCGTGGGATGTTGTGTTATCTAGACTGGACCTGGAGGAGCGCGTGGATGTTGTGTATCTAGACTGGACCTGGAGGAGGCTGTGGATGTTGTGTATCTAGACTGGACCTGGAGAGAGGCTGTGGATGTTGTGTATCTAGACTGGACCTGGAGAGGCTGTGGATTGTTGTGTATCTAGACTGGACCTGGAGGAGCTGTGGATGTTGTGTATCTAGACGGGACCTGGAGGAGTGCTGTGGATGTTGTGTATCTAGACTGGACTGGAGAGTCTGTGGATGTTGTGTATCTAGACTGGAGCGGAGGAGGCTTTGGATGTTGTGTATCTAGACTGGAGCTGGAGGAGGCTTTTGGATGTTGTGTATCTAGACGGACCTGGAGGAGCTTTGGATGTTGTGTATCTAGACTGGACCTGAGGAGGCCTGTGATGTTTGTACTAGACTGGACTGGAGGAGGTGGATGTTGTTTATCTAGACTGGACCTGGGGAGGCTGTGGAATGTTGTGTATCTAGATTGGACCTGAGGGGCGGGATGTTGTGTATCTAGAATTGGACTGACCTGGATGAGGCTGTGGATGTTGTGTATCTAGATTGGACCCTGGAGGAGGCTGGTGGATGTTTGTGTATCTAGACTGGACCTGGAGGAGTGCTGTGGATGTTGTGTATCTAGACTGGGACCTGGAGGAGGCTGTGGATGTTGTGTATCTAGACTGGCCCTGGAGGAGGCTGTGGATGTTGTGTATCTGACTGGACCTGAGGAGGCTGTGGATGTTGTGTATCTAGACTGGACCTGGAGGAGGCTGTGGATGTTGTGTATCTAGACTGGACCTGGAGGAGGCTGTGGATGTGTTGTGATCTAGACTGTACCTGGAGGAGGCTGTGGATGTTGTGTATCTAGACTGGACCTGGAGGAGGCTGTGGATTGTTTGTGTATCTAGACTGGACCTGGAGGAGGCTGTGGATGTTTGTGTTCTAGACTGGACCTGGAGGAGGCTGTGAGATGTTGTGTATCTAGACTGGACCTGAGGAGGCTGTGGATTTTGTATCTAGACTGACCTGGAGGAGGCTGTGTGTTTTTATCTAGACTAGCGACCTGGAGGAGGCTGTGGATGTTGTGTATCTAGACTGGACCTGAGGAGCTGTGGATGTTGTGATCTAGACTGGACCGGAGGAGGCTGTGGATGTTGTGTATCTAGCACTGGACCTGGAGGAGGCTGTGGATGTTGTGTAGTCTAGACTGGACCTGGAGGAGGCTGTGGATGTTGTGTATCTAGACTGGACCTGGAGGAGGCTGTGGATGTTGTTGTATCTAGACTGGACCTGGAGGGCTTGTGGATTTGTGTATCTAACGGTACCTGGAGGAGGCTGTGGATGTTGTGTATCTAGACTGGACCTGAGAGGCTGTGGATGTTGTGTATCTAACGGACGAGGGTGTGATGTTGTTATCTAGACGGTGGAGCTGTGATGTCGTATCAGACTGACGTGGATATATACTCCATATACAGTATATTGGCCAAATTAGGGTGGTCTGTACTATGTGCGGCACCAGTTTATGGTGTTGTGTAGTGTTATTCTCTATTATATGTTATACAGTTTATGGTGTTGTGTAGTGTTATTCTCTATTATATGTTATACAGTTTATGGTGTTTGTGTAGTGTATTTCTCTATTATATGTTATACAGTTTAGGTGTTTGTGTAGTGTTATTCTCTATTATATGATACGTTTATGTGTTGTGTAGTGTTATTCTCTATTATATGTTATACAGTTTATGGTGTTGTGTAGTGTTATTCTCTATTATATGTTATACAGTTTATGGTGTTGTGTAGTGTTATTCTCTATTATATGTTATACAGTTTATGGTGTTTGTGTAGTGTTATTCTCTGTTATATTATACAGTTTATGGTGTTGTGTAGTGTTATTCTCTATATATGTTATACATGTTTATGTGTTGTGTGAGTGTATTCTCTATTATATGTTATACAGTTTATGGTGTTTGTGTAGTGTTATTCTCTATTATATTTAACAGTTTATGGTGTTGTGTAGTGTTATTCTCTATTATATGTTATACAGTTTATGGTGTTGTGTAGTGTTATTCTCTATTATATGTTATACAGTTTATGGTGTTGTGTAGTGTTATTCTCTATTATATTATACAGTTTATGGTGTTGTAGTGTTATTCTACTATTATATGTTTATACAGTTTATGGTGTTGGTGGTGTTATCTCTATTATATGTTATAACGTTTATGTGTTGTGTGTATGTTATTCTCTATTTATGTTATTACAGTTTTATGGTGTTTGTGTAGTGTTATTCTCTATTATATGTTATACAGTTTATGGTGTTTGTGTAGTGTTTATTCTCTATTATGTGTTATACAGTTTATGGTGTTTGTGTAGTGTTATTCTCTATTATATGTTATACAGTTTATGGTGTTTTGTAGTGTTATCCTCTATTATATGTTATACAGTTTTTGGTGTTTGTGTAGTGTTATTCTCTATTACATGTTATACAGTTTATGTGTTTTGTAGTGTTATTCTCTATTAAGTTTATACAGTTGTTTGTGTGTTGTGTAGTGTTATTCCTATTATATTTTATCAGTGTAAGTGGTGTTTGTAGTGTGTTATTCTCTATTATATGTTATACAGTTATGGTGTTTGTGTAGTGTTATTCTCTATTATTATATTTTATACAGTTTATGGTGTTTTGTAGTGTTATCCTCTATTATATGTTATACAGTTTTTGGTGTTTGTGTAGTGTTATTCTCTATTACATGTTATACAGTTTATGGTGTTGTGTAGTGTTTATTCTCTATTACATGTTATACAGTTTTTTGGTGTTTGTGTAGTGTTATTCTCTATTATATGTTATACAGTGTATGGTGTTTGTGTAGTGTTATTCTCTATTATATGTTATAACAGTTTATGGTGTTTTGTAGTGTTATTCTCTATTATATGTTTTACAGTTTATGGTGTTTTGTAGTGTTATTCTCTATTATATGTTATACAGTTTATGGTGTTTGTGTAGTGTTATTCTCTATTATATGTTATACAGTTTATGGTGTTTTGTAGTGTTATTCTATTATATGTTATACAGTTTATGGTGTTTGTGTAGTGTTATTCTCTATATAATGTTATACAGTTTTGGTGTTTGTGTAGTGTTGTCTTTCTCTATTCAATGTTATACAGTGTATGTGTTGTTGGTTTATTCTCATTATATGTTATAACAGTTTATGGTGTTTTTGTGTTTCCTGTATGTTTACTTTTTTGTTTGTATTTATCTCTTTACATGTTTATCGTTATGGTTTTTGTAGTGTTATCTCTATTATATGTTATAACAGTTTTTGTGTTTGTGTACGGTTATTCTCTATTATATGTTATTCATTTTGGTGTTTGTTAGTGTTATTCTCTATTATATGTTATACAATTTATGTGTTTTGTGTAGCTTGCAGTTATATATACTGCACTTATTACGTTTTATGTGTTTTATCTTGTGTCCTCATGAAGCTTCTCTACTATGCTGACTATTTAAAGTGGAGAAGGAAGTGTGGGCCATCACTGGAGACAAGGCTGTCCATGCGGGGGAGCAGGTAAGTCGTCCCCTCCCCCATGACTAGTGCTGGAGTTATAAAGATAAGCGAAGATCTGATGCAGGCAATGACCCCCTGGGAATAGTATGCAAATGAGCCCGGCTCACTGACACTAATGTGTGACTCCCCTTTCTGTGACAGGTGGCGCAGTCCTCGCGTTTCCTCACCTGGACATCTCCCCCTCTCGTGACAAAGCTTCACAGTAAAACACGGATTTTTAAAGGTTTTTATATTGTAGTTATTTATTATTGTTATTCTATTACATTTATACATTTATGTTATTGGTAACACAGTTACATATTCTGTTATCGTGTATGATTGTCTATTGTTTGTATCTGCATCATTGCCCTGGTGTTACAGGAATCCGCGGAGGTCTGTATGACCTGGGAGATTTCAAACAAAAAGCTGGATACAGGTAAGGGTTTTTGGGAAGATGAGATCATCCCTAATTTAAACCAACAGCCAAATGTAATAGCCCACTATTCGTCACCCCATACCGTAACGCCCTAGCCTCTGGTTCCATAATAACCAATGAAAACAACCATATCCCTCATCAGAGGGGAAGAAGGACAAACTAGGAAAATGCACATAAAAAAATGGATCTTTATTAATATCACATAACCGAAATGACATACACGGTGCCAACATAGATGGCGCCGTCCTGTAAACATCGATAAATGCATAAAATCTCGAGTGTGACACAGAAAAAGAAGCGACCAACCCAGCAAAAAGGAGAGACAGGCATAGAATGTTAGGATTGGTAACAACAAAGACAGGGGAGTGTGCCCTGAGCTTGCCACAAACCTCTGTCCCTTCCTATCCCCCCCCCCACGCAAACCGTGGGGCCTACTGGAAGACTCGAAATACACTGGATAGTGTGGGAAGGAAACACAACAAACTGACAAACATAAACCCAAAGATGGTAAACAAGCCGGATTCACAACGAGAGGAACGTCAAGAGCAAAATCAGAAGCAAGAGTCAATGTCAAAACAGCCGGGTCACAACGATCCAGACATACAGACAAGTCAGACCTAATGCTGAGAGCGAGTGGAGAGGGATTTCAAACACTGGCACAGGTGACTAGTGAAGCTGCAATTTATGCAGCGAACCCACCTCCAAACCTGATAGGAGCTGGACAGCTTCTGGAATTAACCCCATCATGGTACAGAACAACCAGGCATCATGCAGAGGTACCACAAGTCCAGCAGTTCCGAACACACTCCTATACAGCGCGAGATCTTAGCAGCCGCTGCCCGGGACGAGAGGTGGAGTTTGCGCGATATGCAACCGGGGGTCGGAAGACGCTGCTGCACCACTGAAGAACCAGAGTCCCAGCATTCTCCCCGAGCGACCCGACATAGAATAGTAACCTATGTAGTGCCCGTTAAAATATTAACAGCACAACCCTATGTGGGGCTGCATACCAGTAACTTATTGAAAGATAAGTATCAGCTCTTACCCACGTCGTTATAGTTTAGTAGGGACTCCACTGTGCCCAGGACCCCAGCATAAACACCTCCTGCGCGAAAACCACACCTTCCACCTACTCAATCCTCCACAGCGTCACCAATGTCGTCCATGCGCAGCGTTCAGCTGTCCTATACCCCAGCACGCTGGAGTGCAAGAGGAAATACGTTCCACCCACACGCCCAAGCCCTCAACGTCCACATCTCCAAATGACTAGCCTGGAGATGCTGCCCTATAGGCTGTAAGACCGAGGCCTTACACACCTCATGCGGTGGCCGCCCCGGTATTTGATCCCGTCGCCCACTACTTTTCCTGTTGTGCCATCCCAGCCCTGCACCAGCACGTGTCAGACAACATCACCCGTTGCCCTGACCAATGCCGTTTCTGACAAGGTCCACCTAACCACGGACACGTGGACACGTGCTGCCAGGTAGGCCACTATATATCACTGACGGCACATTGGGTTAACGGTGGAGGCTGGACAGAGTCTGACCCTGTTGGCCACTCATATACTGCCGACGTCGAGGATCGCGGGGCCTACCACCTCCTCCTCCCATCCCTCCTCCAGCTCCTCCTCCAAATTACCATCCGTGCTGAGCCTAGGCGATAAATGGCACCACCCCCGCCATAGAGCTATTACAGGCATCATGTCGCAGACCGATCTGTGGCTGGCACCCTGAACCTGAAGCCAGCATGGTTGTGTGTGACCATGGCCATAACCTGGTGGCGGGCTCTGCACTCGGCAGACTGACACATATGCCATGCCTGGTTCCTCAGACATACCCCAATCTGCTGATTTGCTCACGAGGTGCGCCGCACTTGTGCGCATTTCAGAAACTCCACACAGATGCTGCCACTCTCAGGCAGCGCAGCGCCGCCTCCAACTCCCGCTCACCGACTGTTGTGCGACGTCCCACGAAGTGGAATTCAACATTACCATGTTATCCCAGATTTTACCAGCACGCCGAGCGATTGTAGACTGCCAATGTCAACTTCTCACCAGAACTGGTAGTCAGGTCAGTCACTTCCTCAGTCTACAATGAGGAGTGGACGTGGATTGTCTGATATCTGTCGGTGCTGAGTAACTTTGAGGAGTCAACCACAGATGGTCAGTGGCGATGCCTCCATCATCAGCCTCACCTTCCCGCTGCTTGGCCTGTTGAAAAACTCTCTGATCAGCATGAAGTCGGAAGCTTTGCGCTCGTCACAAGACCACGGGGAAGAAATTCCCTTGTTGATAGCCAAGCACCCTTAGGTCTGTTTCTCAGCGCATATCGGAGGAGTGGAGGAGGATGGGAGGGAAGAAGAGTGAGAATGTTGGCAGACAGAGAGGGGACCATTGTTCAGTTCTTCACTGTTCAGCGTATGGGCAGAAGAAGAGAGTTGGAGGAATTGGAGGAGGAAAATGGAGGTCAGGCCAGTGAGAGGGAGTGCATTCTTCTTGCGCGTTGGGCCTCTGGCGCATATGGCAGATTTCATGCTAGGCTGGATCCCGTGACCTTTGCGTTCAAAGAATTTATTCCAGCACCGATTACTGGGTATTCATCTCCCTGGACCCACGGTACAAGCAAAATCTTTCCACTCTCATCCCTGAGAGAAAGGAGTGTGAGAATGCATGAATACCAGCAGGCCCTGGTGCACAACTGAAACAGTATTTCCCTTCTGACAGCGCAAGCGGCAGAGGGCGTACTTCTTGCGGGACAGAGCGAGGGAGAGTAGGCGACCAGGCAGCTTGTCCAGCACTGGCAAGGGTACGCTTTACAAGGCCTTTGCAGTTTTTGTCACCCCAGCAAGACACTGTCACCACCTGTCCCCAGTCTCGGCGAGTGGCTGATCTTTACAGAAATGTGGTGAGGGAGCACGTAGCTGACCATACATCGTCCTAAATATCACACAGCTCCCTACAACTACTGGGTTTCAAAGCTGGACATGTGGCACGAACTGGTGCGTACACCTTGGAGGTCTTGCTTGCCCTGCCGCTAGCGTGTTGTCTGAGCGGGTTTCAAGTGCAGCTGGTGGCATCATCACCGATAAGCTACACCCTGTCGACTGGGCGCGCTGACAGACAGGAAACAGCCACCACCCATCTTCATGCTGGAAGACCCAGCACCACCCATCTCATGCTGGAGACCCAGCCACCGCCCATCCAAGGCGGCAAGCCCCGGCACCACCTATCCTCATGCTGGAAGACCAGCCACTGCCCATCTTCTGCTGAAAGCCTCAGCCACCACCCATCTACATGCTGGAAGCCCCCCACCGCGCCCATCTACATGCTGAAGACCACCAGCCACCACCCATCTACATGCTGGGAGACCCAGCCCTCACCCATCTACATGCTGGAAGACCCAGCCACCACCCATCTACATGCTGGAAGCCCCACCATCACCCATCTACATGCTGGGAAGACCCAGCCACCACCCATCTACATCGGAAGCCCCAGCCACCGCCCATCTACATGCTGGAAGACCCAGCCACCACCCATCTACATGCTGGAGACCCGCCTCACCCATCTACTGCTGGAAGACCCAGCCACCACCCTCTACATGCTGGAGCCCCCACCTCACCCATCTCTGCTGGGAAGACCCATCCACCACCCATCTACATGCTGGAAGATCCAGCACCACCCATCTACATGCTTGAACCCAGCCACCACCCCATCTACATTCTGGAAGCCCCAGCCACCCCCCCATCACATCTGGAAGCCCCGCCACCCCCCATCTACATGCTGGAAGCCCCAGCCACCACCCATCTACATGCTGGAACCCCAGCCACCACCCATCTACATGCTGACCCCACCCACCACCATCACATCTGGAAGCCCCCCCACACCCAATCTATCTGGACCCCACTCACACCTCTACATGCTGGAAACCCCAGCCACCACCCATCTACATGCTGGAAACCCCACCAAAGTTGATCCACCCATGGTGTGTTTTCCACCTTGGTTATAAATTAGATTTCCATTGATGATATTTGTGTATTTTTTGTTGGCAGAACTTTAACTTTGTACAAGCAAAGTAATCAATCAGAATATTTTGTTCATACAGACCTAGGATGTGATATTTAGTGTTTCCTTTATGTTTTGAGCAGTATATATATAATAATTCTTACTATACATATAGTTTATGTATACGTATTATTCTTATTACATTTCTATCAGGCAGGCAGAGCAGCTCCACAGAGTCCGAGGATAAAGCTTCTCCGGGATCAGAGTCTGCAGCAGATAAAGGCTGTCTCTACCATGTGACTCCAGGGTCTTGCAATATCCAGATGCCAGGGTCGTCCGCCACCCAGTCCCTGATGAGCTGGTACCATGGGAGGTATGTACATGACCACCCCTTCCACTCCCCCCCCATTCTCCAATGGGTCAGATCCTCCTAGCCGGCAGAGACAGCATTATTCTCTGCCTGCGTAAGTGACTTTGGGAAGAACTACACCGCCTCATCTCAGCAAAGCTCCTCCACACAAATGTACCCTCTACATCACCTGTGCGACTTGCTCCCAGAGACTACTAGGGAATGTGCACTTACAGTCCAAGAAGCCAGTGCATCATGGTGGAGTCTAGCTGGGTGGCCATGTGGCCGTCTCCTGCCAGATTCTTTTCCCTCAGCAATTGGTTTTATGGATTCACTACTATGCCGGTTGGTGGAGCCGGTCAGGGAGGCACAGGAAACTTAGGCTACAGGTGTAACTTGCCACGATGGAAGAGAGTAGTAGTACCAGTCGCGGGCAGCAGGCTGGTCGGAGCTCGGCCGGCCGGCTCCTTAGGCTCACAGTCTGGGACTCTTTTATAGATACAAATCCAGCGGAGTTCATGTCCTGAATCACACACTAAAGTATTATCTTTGGACTTAATTCCTCAATTGCCAAATTTTTCATCTTTTTTCATACATTAAAAGACATAATAAGTTCACCAGAGACTGTGACAAACATTTCCATCTAGAAGAAATGTAGCAATCACAGAAAAGTCACCTTGTCTGAAATCAGCCAACATGCAGAATTTGGAAACCCCTAACCCTGACCTTATCCCTCACAGCTGAGATGATTGCAATGGACAGATTCCGAGGGTCATAGAGGGGGGCGCACCCGTGCCTCTCTCTGCTCCCCGGACCCCTGCAGCTGTCTGTCTTAACCTTGCCTCGTTCCTGCGATGGCGCCGCAGCTCGACGCGCACTTCCCCGCCATCTAGGTTGTGCGCTTCCAGAGATTTAAAGGGCAAACAATAATTGGTGCTTACCGGCGCCCCTTCTTTATATTTCCGGCCCCTTCCTGTCTCCCCTGCCGGATCTTGTGTGCTTCGATGCCTTTGAGAAAGCTGTTTTCCCATAATCCTGCGTTTAGTCTGATTTCCCCATTGTGACCCCCATTTCTGTCCTGATATTGCTTCTTCGCTGCCTGCCCCGACCCAGGAAACCAATAATCTCAGGCAAAGGGTCCTAACGAGCGCCATTGTCAATGGCTGGACACACATGTTACAGTCTCTAATAAGAGGATTTCAGGATGTCTGCAGACACTTGTCACGTGATGAGTCATGTGATGAAGGTGTTTGGGGTTCCTTGACCAGAAATTAAAGGTTGAAGACATGGGGTTTATTCTCACTGTGTACCCTCCACAAGCAGCAGCGGGCACACCATTCTTCATGCTCAGTTTATATCCCAAGCACATTAGAAAGCCACAGGAAGAGAATTTGTAGCCGCACTTCTGATAACACAAAGGACTTGTGCAATGAAAGTATCCAAACTGGAGCCGACACTAGAGCTTCCCACAGGAATCGGAATAACATGCAAAACACCGGCTCCACAGAGTAGTGATGGGAATTACGGCTCTTCTTCGTGATCTGGCTCATTAGGTTCCGATCCGCTCTTGAACGCTCCCGCATTAAATATATATAGGGAGGCTGCAGGCCAGAAGGAGCCTTGCACACTCTACTTTTAACCTGATTTTATTGGGTTAAGGGGGCGTGGTGAACCGTTTAGGGGCGGGTTTTAGTAGCCGCCGGCTCACTGACGGAGCTGGCTCAGGTCGCTCACGAACAAGACCGGCTCTTTGTCTCTCGTTCGCGAACGCCCCATGACTACTACAGACAAAGACCTACCAGTGCCCCCTTTATAACAGGACATCAAGACAATTATTCCCAGTATCTGCCATCTTACAGGAATATGGCACAATATTGTCCGAGGGTCTGAGGCGTGCCTACAAATCTCCCACTATTGAAATTGTATATTTTGGATCTAGACTAAAACAAAAGATCCTGGCTACACTGTAGGGTCTCACCCATGCAAAACATGTCCATTCCAAACCAGCCAGACATCACACACTATGAATTACAGAATATACACTGACCATGTGATCCCTATAAACATCTATCATTGAACAATTGCAGCCGGGGGGTGATCCTTACAGAACATGACAACATCGCGAGGCGTCTTGGATCCGGGCACTGAACTCTAGGAATGAACTATAGAAAGCTCACGTTTCACTATTAGTTTCGGTGCATATAAAAGCTCCATAAGTGACCAGATTATAGAAAATGTATGAGAGACTTTCTGTACATTAATCTTCTGTCTTGCATCTTTTGCTGTGGTCTCTGGTTTGGGTTTTTTTTTTTTTTTTTTTTTTTTTTTTTTTTTTTTTGTGTGTGCTTGGAATCTCTCTCACGTGGATGTTGTGTATCTAGACTGGACCTGGAGGAGGCTGTGGATGTTGTGTATCTAGACTGGACCTAGAGGAGGCTGTGGATGTTGTGTATCTAGACTGGACCTGGAGGAGGCTGTGGATGTTGTGTATCTAGACTGGACCTGGAGGAGGCTGTGGATGTTGTGTATCTAGACTGGACCTGGAGGAGGCTGTGGATGTTGTGTATCTAGACTGGACCTAGAGGAGGCTGTGTAGTTGTGTATATAGACTGGACCTGGAGGAGGCTGTGGATGTTGTGTATCTAGACTGGACCTGGAGGAGGCTGTGTAGTTGTGTATCTAGACTGGACCTGGAGGAGGCTGTGGATATTGTGTCTCTAGACTGGACCTGGGGGAGGCTGTGGTTGCTGTCTATCTAGACTGGACCTGGAGGAGGCTGTGGATGTTGTGTATCTAGACTGGACCTGGAGGAGGCTGTGATGTTGTGTATCTAGACTGGACCTGGAGGAGGCTGTGGATGTTGTGTATCGAGACTGGACCTGGAGGAGGCTGTGGATGTTGTGTATCTAGACTGGACCTGGAGGAGGCTGTGGATGTTGTGTATCTAGACTAGACCTGGAGGAGGCTGTAGATGTTGTGTATCTAGACTGGTCCTGGAGGAGGCTGCGGATGTTGTGTATCTAGACTGGACCTGGAGGAGGCTGTGGATGTTGTGTATCTAGACTGGACCTGGACGAGGCTGTGGATGTTGTGTATCTAGACTGGACCTGGAGGAGACTGTGGATGTTGTGTATCTAGACTGGAGCTGGAGGAGGCTGTGGATGTTGTGTATCTAGACTGGTCCTGGAGGAGGCTGCGGATGTTGTCGGTATTCGGGTATGAATCGTGGAGAGGTGCAGTGGTACAGGGGAGGGACGAGGAGAAGGCTCATCAGTACAATAAGTAAATCAGCTAGAATCGAGTAGTGATGGGAGGTAACGCTAGAGTGTAAAAATACAGCACACATGAGAATGCTCCCAAAACCAGTAAAAAGAGATTCAGCATTTAATCTGTAGTCGGTGTGTAAATCGGGTAGAGTCAAAAGCACACGGATGAGAAGATAGCAATTCAAAACAGTACTGATGAGCAGACAGGGATGGCAAGCTAGTACGTATGAGCTAGTGTGCCATAAAAAAACACACAGTGTAGAGTGTCTCAGCAGTACAGAAGGCGCAGGCAGGAGAACTACGAGTAAGTCGTAGCGAAAGCTAGAGGTGCACACACATGGAGAAAGGGGTCTTCAGCAAATACAGGAGTGACATCAGGCATAATACGTAATATTACGGGCGAATGCGTAGAGGTCAGCAGGACTCAGTCGAGTCTCAGACTATGACAGATGTGCGATGTCATTAGTCGACAGTCAGTGAAGCATAGGTAAAGCCACCCATTAGGGAAACATACAGAAACACGTAAGAGGACGGCTTAGATGCGTAATTCGTGTACGCGAACATAGGTCAGCCACGACATGAAGAAGTCTGCAGGCAGTAACAGAAGGGAGTGAGCGAGATCATGATACGAAAATGATAGTCGTAAAGAAAGCTAAGAGGTCGCGCACACAGGAGAGTCGTGCGAGCCACGAGACAGTCAGAATCGTAGTCGTTGAAGAACGCTAGAGGTCCCTACCCAGAGATTCTGCTCAAGTACAGAGTGGGAGCGGGCGAATGAAGGCGTAATCGGTGAAAGGCTATATAGCAAGAACCACAGGATAGGCTCAGAACAGGTAACAGAGAGCATGCGTAATCGGGGTATTGGAGCAGGAGGGAGGAGGATACCGCACACAGGAGAGGCCTCAGCGTAGCAGAAGAGCACTTCAGGAAATCGAATAGTCTGAAAAGAGATGAAAGCATCGGATATGCAAACAACACATGTAGTAGGTCTCAAATCAGTAAATGAAGACTGTAGGAACAGCAGTATTGCAACTTAGAATCCGGTGAAGTCAATAGAGGTTATGCAGGGCACAAGTAGAAGGACTGGCATCAGTACAGAGGAGCAGGTAGAATCGGATTCGGAGAGTGTCAAGCTAGAGGTCATCCACAGAGAGAGGCATACGAAGGGCATTAGAGCCTGAGGCAGAGGAATAGCAGAGGGAAAGGGCAATGAATCGAGAATAAGAATCGGTGAGAAAAAAAAAAAAAAAGAAAAAAGCTAAGCAGGTCATGCACAAAAAAGAGAGAAGGCATCAGCAGACAGAGGATCAGTATGAAAATCGTACGTCACGTTGGAAAAGCGATCAGGAATACGCACACGGAGGCAAGGGCTGCAGCATAAAATACAGAGGAGCAAAAGAAGCAAATGACATCGTAAAGGATTCGTGTGACAAGCCGAGAGGGCAGCACACCAAAAGGTAAGTAAGGCGGAACACGGGGGGAGACATTGCAGAGGAAGCCAGGCGAGGAATAAACGATCTTCCGAGTAAATTATACAAGTGTCTCACAAACACAGAGAGGCGTCAGCAGATAGCACAAGGAAGGAAGCAGGCGGGAAAAATCGTATCGTTACCTCCTAAAGAGTCAAAGCCCACAGAACTAAGCGCAGCAGTACAAGAGGAAACCATTAACATTACATCGTACGTCGTTTACGCTATATGTAGTACCCCCGCAGGAAAAGGAGAGCTCAGCCGTAACAGAGAAGAGACTCAGCATGACTCGTAGATCGGATGGAACGTGCTAAGGTCAGCACACAATTGTAGAGGTCAGCATACAATGAAGAAGCCGGCAATAAGAATCGTAGTCGAGAAATACGCTACGAGGTCAGCACACAGAGAGCTCGCAGTGACAGAGAGGGAGCGGCGGAAGCGTATTCGTGAATCCTAGAGGTCATCACCATGGTACATAGGCTCAAGCAGTACGAGAGGACACAGTCGTGAATCATAGTCGGAGCAGCTAATAGTGTCCGCACACATTGAAGAGCTCAGCAGTACAGAGGACGGCCGGAATCGTATCCGATCACGGCATTGAGGTGCGCCACCAGGGATAAGGGGCTCGCAATTGACGCGCGGTTAGCAGGCATATATAACTGTAGTCGGTGTAGTAAGCTGGAAGGAGTTCCATACACAAGCAATAGAGAGCCTCTCTAGGTAAACAGAAAGGCAATGCAGGGATCTATAGTAATCGGAGTGAGTAGGGTGCAAGAACACGAGAGCAGCGGAGGGTGCTGGCATATAGGTATGATAATGAACGGCAGGAATCGTGAGTGTACGAATGAATCTGAGAGGTGTCTCACAAAGGAGATGCTCGCAGTGACAGAGGATCATAGCCGTTGTGCTATATGGATCGGTTACCGCTATGAGTTCCTCTCACAGGATAGCGGGCGGCGGTGCGGAAACGCCGTACAGAGGTTAGGCAAGGGTACAGTAATCGTATTCGTAGAAGTCTAGAGGTCAGCACAAAAACAGTAGAGGCTCAAGCAAGAAAACAAGAGAGCAGGGCCAGGTAATCAAAATAGTTGCGTGAAAAATAAAGCTAGAAGGGTCAGCACAAAAAGGGCAAGGAAGAGATTCCCCACAGTCAGAGTGGGGATCGGCAGGAATCGTCGTACGGGGGAGAAGCTAGTGTCGCACCCAGGTAGAGGAGCTCCAGCAGATATAAGAGGAGCAGGCAGGAATCGTAGTGCGGAGAGTAAGCTATAGGTCAGCCACAGTAGGAATAGCTCACCAGTACATGAGGAGCAGGCAGGAATCCGTATTCCGTGAAGCATATAGTATCAGGACACCCAGGTATGCCATCAGTACAAGGAGCAGGCAGGACTCGTAGTCGGGGTGGGTAAGCTAGATTTCATACACGACATGAAGCTCCAGCAGTACATATTAGTCGGTCGAGTAAAGCGAGTATGGTCACAAAAGCTAAAAGTTCAGCACACAGTAGAGTCTCAGCAGTACAAGACAGGCAGAATAAATCGTCGAAATCGGAGCAAGCTACAGGTCATCAACACGAATCGAGTCTCAGTATGGTACGCTGAGGATAGGCAAGCATGAATCTTAGTCAGTGAATCGTAGATAGGTCAATCACAAAGCTAGTATCCAGATACGTCTGCACAGTACAGAGGATCAGTGCATAGAAATCGGAGTAGTCTGTGAAGTCGTAAGAGGTTCATCCCAAGAGGTACGCTACCGTCAGTAGCAATGTATGAAGCACGGGCAGTGAGAATCGTACAGTCCGTATTAAGGGAGAGACTAGTATTGTTAAAGCATCACAAGCGTATAAATCTCGAGCAGACGAGGCTGGACAGCCAGCAGGAAATCGTAGTCGAAATTGTTAAGGCTATAAATTCAGCACACAGGATAGGCTCAGAATGACATAGGAGCGAAAAAAAGCAGGGGAAAGGTCAAGTTATTCGGTGGAATGGGAGAGTTACAAGCACACAGAGAGAAAAAGTGCTCGATCCGTCACAGAGAGTCGCGTCCGGAGATCCGTGGATAGGGCGGTATAAGTCTAGGCTGTGTCAGGCAACTGGCGAGGATGCTCAGCAGGTACAGAGATGCTTGCAGGAATCGTAGTACGAGTTAAGGCTAGAGTTCAGCGACAAGCGGGGCGAGAGCGTCGAGCATACAAAAATAGTAGCAGGGGCGAACTCAACGGTAAGTCTGGTGAAGAGGATCTAGGAGGATCAGCACACAGGAAGGCTCAGACATCGAGAGCATTACAGGAATCTTGAGTCATTGAGCTTGGTCCTCACACAGTGAAAGACGCGGTCGGCAGTACAGAAAAAAATGAGGCAGGGCGAGAATCGGGTCGGTGCTAAAGATACACTAGAAGGTCATCACACAGGAGAGGCTCAGCAGTACCGGGGGAAAAAACGGTGACAAGGCCCGTACGGAAGTACGTCATTTTGAGTGAAAGCTAGTATGTGTCAGCACACAGAGATGAGCTCAGCAGACAGAGGAGCATGCCAAGAGGCCTCGTATATCAGTGTGAAGTGGTATAGTGGTGCACACAAACAGGAGAGGCTCAGCAGTGACAGAGGACCGGAAATCATATAATACGTCGTCGGTTATAAAAACTATAAAATGTATCCGGCAAACGAGGTAGAGGCTCAGCAGGTAACAGAGGAGGCAGGCAGGCACGAGTCGGTGAAGCTACAATGAGGTCAGCACACGGAGAGATCGTGACAAGCGTACAGGACAGGAGCAAATCAGGAAGTCATATGCGGGTGAAGCTATAGGTCAACACAGGGGGGGAAAGGCAGGAGAAGGCTGCATAGCAGTACAGGAGGCATGGGCGAGTGAGAGCGTTAGTCGTTTGTAAGCAAGAGGTCAGCACAGCAGGGATGTGCTCAGCAGATACGAGGATAGAGACAGGCGTTAAATCTATTCGTAATGAAGCAGAGTTCGAGCACAGAGAGGAGGAGTGGCATCAGCGCAGATAAACCGAGAGCCAGGCATGAATCGCGTGAGGAGTCGTGTGAAGCCTAGAGGTTCAATCAGCACAAGGATAGGACTGAGTGATTACAGAGGAGGTGCATGGAAGGAATCGTCAGGTTCGAAGAAGCTAGAGTTCAGCGACACAAGGGATGCTCTGCATAAAGACGAGGAGGCAGGCAAATGATAGCGGGGGTAGATCGGTTGACAGCATAGGTCAGCAGCACAAATAAAGAGTGGCTCAGGCAGGTACGTTGAGGGGATCAGGCGGTAATCGGTGTAGGTCGGAGAAGCTGAGGTCAGCAGCACAGGGCGAGGTCTCGCAGTACAGAGGAGCATGCAGGAATCGTAGTCCAGTGAAGCTAATGCGCCACGCAGAGAGTGCTCACAGTACAGGGAGCAGTCAGGAATCGTGTCGTGAGCGAGAGGTCCAACACACAGAGAGGCTCAGCAGTACCGAGGAACAGGCAGGAATCGTAGTCGGGATAAGCTAGAGGTCCGCACACAGGAGAGGCTTCCGCAGTACAGAGGAACAGGCAGGAATCGTAGTCGGTGAACTCGAGGTCATCACACAGGAGAGGCCACAGACAATGACGCAGGCAGGAATCGTATTCGGTGAAGCTAGAGGTGTCGCACACAGGAGAGGCTCAGCGTACAGAAGAGCAGGCAGTGAATCGTAGTCGGTGAAGCTAGAGGTCAGCAACACATGAGAAGGCTCAGCAGTACATAGGAAGCATGCAGGAATCGTAGTTCGAGAATGTAAGGTGCGCACACATGAGAGGCTCAGCAGTATAGAGACATGCAGGAATCGTATCGGTGAAGCTAGAGGTAAGCACACAGAGAGTTCCGCAGTAGTAATAGAGGAACAGGCAGGAATTCGTAGTCGGTGAAGTGCTGAGTTCAGCACCACATAGATGCTCAGCAGTATAGAGGTCTGCAGGCAGAATGTAGTCGTGAAGCTAGAGGTCAGCAACAAAAAAAAAAAAAAAAAAAGGGAGAAAAGGAAAGGGGGGGGGGAAACATGAGCGACTGCATAAACAAGATAAATAAACAGAGTAAAAGGCACAAAGCAGGCAGAGGGTAACAAATTCGTAGTCTGGTGAGCTGAGTCATCCCAGGATTTGGCTCAGATTAACCCGATGGGCGATGGCGGGCAGGAATCATTAGGGGTGCGGTTAGAAATCTAGAGGGTGCAGCACACCGAGATGAGGCTAGCATCGAGTGCAAGAGGTAGCAGCAGGAAGCGTAGTCAGAGAATCTAGAGGTCAGCGATACAGACGGAGAGGTGCAATCAGTCATTAAAACAGGAAACTAAAGCCGGCGGAATCGTATTCCGTTGACGCCAGATAGTCAAGCACAACAGGGCGAAAAGACAAATGCGAGGCTCAAGCAGTACAGCTGGTTTCAGTGAATCGTAGTCGTATGAAGCTAGAGGTCACACACAGGTAAAGGCTCCTCATTCCCAGAGGACCGGCCAAGTAAATCGTCGGAAAAATACCGGGAGATACAAGTACAGTGTGCCGTGCACACAGGAAGAGGCCTCAGATGTAGAGGACGAGAGCAGCCGTAATCGGGGTCATTCGGGGAAAGGGAGAAAAACTAGGGTCAGAACACGTAAGCTGCACAGACCGTAGGAGTCCTCATGAATCTATCGTAGAAGCTATATAGTACAAGCACACAGGGCTGTATGAAACTAAACCATAAACCAGCTGAAGCAAGGCGAGGAATCGTAGGTGCGGTGAACTGAGAGGAGTAGCACCTAGAACAGGAGAAAGGCAATGCAGCGAGTACAGGGGAGCAAGGCATGAATCTTAGTCGCTGAATCTAGGTGGTGTACAGCAACGCGTAAAGAGGAGGCTCATACAGTAACAGAAAAAGTAGCCACGGCAAGGAGGCTGCAGGGTAGATCGTAATGAATCTAGAGTCAATCGAAATCCCTATGAGAGCTGGCAGCAAATACAGGGGAGGAGAGGCGAGTGATCGTATCTGAAGAGGCAATCTAGAGGGTCCACCCGATTCTAGATCCTCAAGGACATATAACTAGAGGATCAGTGGCAGGAATCTTAGTCCGGTGAATGCTGGATATGTCAGTACGACAAGTCTAATAGCCTTCAGCAGTACGGGACAGGCGGTAATCGTAGTCGGGAGTAACGCTTGTTCAGGAAGGTCAGAAAAGCACAGAACAAACGTAGAACAATAGGTGGTGCGCAGGAAAACCAAAAAGCCCATGGGAAACACAGAGACGTAGCCTTGGGTTACCTACACTGATTGGTGTGTGATGAGTGACGTTCAATGATGAGGAATTTGGTTGGCTAAACACCTGAGGAAATGAAATTGCGTGTAGTGTTCACTACTATGAGAAATATGAATATAACATGGCGCCATGTGTATCACTAAAGTCGATGTAAAAGGATACAGCGAATTGCGATAATTGCCAGTTGTCTAAGCTTGTACAAATATCAAAGTAGGATTATCTGCTATATTATATAGAGCTTCTGCGGAGTTTATATACATATAGGTAGTGCAGTCCTACATCACGGAGACTCATGGAGCTGACCCAAAGGGGGTCCGGATTTACAGCGGTAAGGAAGGAAAAAAAGTATATTCGACAGAAAAAACCCATTACACGAGGAGCTCAAATACTACAAAAAACGGCTCTTACTACGCAGTTATTAGTAAAATATTAGAATCGAAATGTTCTATATGTATATAGATCTCTGTGTTAGGTTTGTTTGTTTAGAATGAAAACTTCCAATACAAAACGTCAAATACGCAAAAACACAAACATGGACGTCTACATGTAATATTGTACCCAACAAAGTGGTAAGATATACGCTTAGTTATTCAGCAAAGCTTTAGTCAGTGGGAAGAAAACTTATTAGAATGCTGCAAGTAAAGATACGGCTATAAAAGGTCCCAAATAACGCGTTTCGGTCGCAGACCCTTTATCAAATTCGGACACAAGTAAATACATACTGCAATCATATGTGTCTTTAAATATATTATGAGTCTTTACTTACAATTGAAGGTAGTAGGAAGAAAGAGGCGCGCAATGCGATCCACCGGCCCACGACAGCAAACGTCACCAACACTACAGCCAACCTAGTGTGTAGTGATCACATGACCGTCCCGCAGCTGCAGACATGTACTAGCGAGTGTAAATCTTACTATAAATATATATATAAATAATGAATAAGAGAAAAAAAGGGGGGGGGGATCCACAAACACTTAAAGCTGTAGCTGCATAAATAAGGAGCTTTCATCAGCCGGTGGGTCAAACACTGTAATTTATAGACCCAACATATCTCTTTTCTCTTCTTTATTAATGCGAATCTCTGTGTGTGTGTTGGTTTTATGTGCTCGATATGAGTTATACTAAAAGCACCAGATTACAATCTGATGACTTGCTGCATGACGTGAGACACTGTGCTTATTGAGCCTCTCTCTCAATGGTTGGATGGTGCGTCCTATATACTGGAGTTTGCACTTGCATTCAATCAAACATATGATAATTTGGAGCTACAGTTTAAGAAACTTTTTATTGGGAACACTTCCGGTGACAGTGACGTAAGCATACTCTGTCTATGTGTTATCGATTCACACATTTGCATCGGTTGTTGTCCCATTTGAACCTTCCTAAAGAAAGAAGACTTATCATTTTTCGTCGCTTCCTCTGGGCCGGAGACGGCTGGGTGCTAAGATGTTCTTTAGGGTTTCCAGACCTTCTAAGGTCAGCTGTGGTTATTGTGGGATGGATTCTCTCATAGATAGGGATCGTGCATCATGTATTTCCCAATGTTTATTTAGAAGAATAAAGAATTCTTTGACCGTCACTTGAAAAGTCGTAATAAAATTAACCGCTATAGAGATTTTTGTCTGTGCTTTTTATTCTTGGAAGCTGACATGTTTCCTTCTTGGCGGCCCGTTTGGATAAGAGAAGGAGATTTTCTCTGCTCTAAAACGTTTAGTTAAAATCCACTTGGTGTAGATTCTCCTACATAGGAGGCAATAGGATCAGACCTGACACACTGGGGCAACATTTACTAAGGTGCCGAGCCACAATCCGTCGTTTTTCCGATATTTTCCCACTCTGCGCTGTATTTCATGGGATGTGGCGCACGCGATTTTTGGCACAATTGCGCCGACTTTCATGCGACAGAAATCGGGGCGTGGACACCCTAAGATTCGGAAAAACGCGGAATTTAAAAAGCCATTTGTGTCGCAAGATCAGCACTCACATACCCAGAAAAAAGCAGGTGAACTGCGGCGGACCTCGGCGCAGCAGCGACACCTGTGAATATCGGCACACGAGCTAGTGAATCCCAGCAAGAACCCGAATCAGCGCCAGAGAACCCGCCGCTGGATCGCGACTGGACCAGTAAGTAAATGTGCCCCAATGGGGGTCATTTACTAAGGCCTGATTCACGTTTTCCCCGACGTGTTACCCGAATATTTCAGATTTGCGCCAATTTTCCGTGTATTGCCCCAGGATTTTGGTGCACGCAATCAAATTTTGCCACATCAGCGCTGGCATGCAAGCGACGAAAATCGGGGGGGGGGGGGGGGGGGGCGGCCAAACTAAAACCCAACGGATCCAGAAAAAACACCCATTTTTAAAAAAAAAGGGTCGCGGGACTCGTGCTTACCTTCACCAGGAATAGGCCGGACCCGAATGCAGTGCAGAGAGCGCACCGATGGATCGTTGAATGGACCAGTAAGAAAATCTGCCCCATTGTTCGCATCATCCGACCCCGCCCTCTGGGGGAGGACTTCCTGTTTAAATAGTTGGCTCACACACAGAGCCCCCTAGCGCATCCTCCTGCGTGCAGCAAAACACCAAACTAAGCGCCCACCCGATATTTTTTGGTACACAACCTTGCTGAGCATTAACCGCTTTTCTTTTCTTTGATTTAGATACTACTGGTAGATGTCTGCACGCTTTGCTGTCTGACTAGTAGCATGTCATGATGTCAACTACATTTGTTATGAATCCGGGCTCTGAGAATCTTAGACTACTACACGAGATTATATTGATGTTCCTTGGATTTTTCCACCTTTATGTATTGATGTCCTTATATCCACTTGTATTCATGTCAATATTCGTTGAATAGATGTTCCATTTACAGGGTTTGAGAAAGGCTGAAACTCACACAGTATCACTGCTGTAATCTATCACTTTGAAGACATTAAATGCATGATAAACCCATTGGAGTGCGTGGTCCAATTTTACTTTACTGTACATGGGGTTGGATCCCTGATCAGACGCACCAAGATACTTGAGAGTGCAGACCGAATATATTATCATCAGAATTGGCGCCTGTTTAATGTCTTGTAACCGTATGTCTTTCACTCATACATAGAATTAAACGATCTGCAAGGTGTAAGTGCACGATGCAGAGGTTCATTGTATTAATCAGAGAAAACGATTATTGAATCATTGCGGACGTCAGCTGGATGAAGACCTGAATTCATCATTGCTCTCCTGGGAAACCTACATGAAGGACATTATCAGCAAACGCAGCAACAGCAAGATGGACAAGTCAAGAACATCTTGTAAAGGAGACTGCTCAGAGGTAAGGAGCTCTTACACTGTCCACACCGAGAACTCGCACCAATCACTGTGGTCAAGCAAAGCATAGACCAAAAGGAGACCAACCGCATACTGCCAAAAAGCTAAAGGAAAATGTCTTCTTTAACTCTTTTTTGTGGATGTTGTATATCTAGACAGGACCTGGAGGAGCGGTGGGATGTTGTGTATCTAGAATGACCTGGAGGAGGCTGTGGATGTTTGTATCTAGACTGGACCTGGAGGATGCGTGGATGTTGTGTATCTAGACTGGACCTGGAGGAGGCTGTGGATGTTGTGTATCTAGACTGACCGGAGGAGGCTGTGGATGTTGTGTATCTAGACTGGACCGGGAGGAGGCTGTGGATGTTGTGTATCTAGACTGGACCTGGAGGAGGCTGTGATGTTGTGTATCTAGACTGGACCTGGAGAGGCTGTGGATGTTGTGTATCTAGACTGGCCTGAGAGGCTGTGATGTTGTGTATCTAGACTGGACCGGAGGAGCTGTGGATGTTGTGTATCTAGACTGGACCTGGAGAGGCTGTGGATGTTGTGTATCTAGACTGGACCTGAGGAGGCTGTGGATGTTGTGTATCTAGACTGGACCTGGAGAGGCTGTGGAGTTTGTATCTAACTGACCTGGAGGATGGCTGGATGTTGTGTATCTAGACTGGACTTGGAGGAGGCTGTGGATGTTGTGTATCTAGACTGGACCTGGAGAGAGCTGTGGATGTTGTGTATCAGACTGGACCTGGAGGAGGCTGTGGATGTTGTGTTATCTAGACTGGACCTGGAGGAGCGGTGGATGTTTGTGTATCTAGACTGGACCTGGAGGAGGCTGTGGATGTTGTGTTCTAGACTGGACCTGGAGGAGGCTGTGGATGTTGTGTATCTAGACTGGACCTGGAGAGGCTGTGGATTTTTGTATCTGACTGGACCTGGAGGAGCTGTGGATGTTGTGTATCTAGACGGACCTGGAGGAGGCTGTGGATGTTGTGTATCTAACTGGACTGGAGCCAGTCTGTGGATGTTGTGTATCTAGACTGGAGCGGAGGAGGCTTTGGATGTTGTGTATCTAGACTGGAGCTGGAGGAGGCTTTTGGATGTTGTGTATCTAGACGGGACCTGGAGGAGGCTTTGGATGTTGTGTATCTAGACTGGACTGAGGAGGCTGTGATGTTGTGTACTAGCTGGACTGGAGGAGCGTGGATGTTGTTTATCTAGACTGGACCTGGGGAGGCTGTGGATTTGTGTATCTAGATTGGACCTGGGAGGCGGGATGTTGTGTATCTAGAATTGGACACCGGAGAGGCTGTGGATGTTGTGTATCTAGATTGGACCTGGGGGAGGCTGTGGATGTTGTGTATCTAACTGGACCTGGGGGAGGCTGTGGATGTTTGTGTATCTAGACTGGACCTGGAGGAGGCTGTGGATGTTGTGTATCTAGACTAGACCTGGAGGAGGCTGTAGATGTTGTGTATCTAGACTGGTCCTGGAGGAGGCTGCGGATGTTGTGTATCTAGACTGGACCTGGAGGAGGCTGTGGATGTTGTGTATCTAGACTGGACCTGGAGGAGGCTGTGGATGTTGTGTATCTAGACTGGAGCTGGAGGAGGCTGTGGATGTTGTGTATCTAGACTGGAGCTGGAGGAGGCTGTGGATGTTGTGTATCTCGACTGGTCCTGGAGGAGGCTGTGGATGTTTGTTGTATCTATACTGTGACCTGGAGGAGGGCGGTGTGATGTTGTGTACTCTAGACTGGACCTGGAGGAAGCTGTGGATGTTGTTAATCTAGACTGGACCTGAGGATGCGCTGTGGAATGTGTGTAGCTAGACTGGGACTGGAGGAGGCATGTGGATTGTGTGATGTGTATCTAGACTGACCTTGGATGGTCGTGTTGGATGTTGTGTATCTAGCTGGACATGGAGAGAGGCGTTGTGGATGTTGTGTATCTAGAGCTGTGACCTGAGGAGGAGCTGTGATGTTGTTGTATCATAGACTGGCATGAGGAGGCTAGTGGATGGTGTGTTCTAGACTGAACCTGGGAGGAGGCTGTGGATGTTGGGTTAGCTAGGGGGGGATCGTGTAGTAACTTGACCTGACCTGGAGAGGCTGTGGGATGTTTGTGTTATCTGATACTGGACCTGGAGGAGCTGTGGTGTTGTGTTACTAGACTGGACCTGGAGGTAGAGGCTGTGGATGTTTGTGTATCTAGACTGGACTGGAGGAAGGCTGTGATGTGCGTATCTAGACTGGACGTGGGATATATATCTCCATATACAGTATAAGGGCCAAATTAGGGGTGGTCTGTACTATGTGCGGCACCAGTTTTTTATGGTGTTGTTAGTGGTTATTCTCTATTAATAATGTATACAGTTTATGGTGTTTGTGTAGTGTTATTACTCTATTATATTTTTATACAGTTTATGGTGTTTGTGTAGTGTTTATTCTCTATTATAATGTTTACATTTTTGGTGTTTGGTAGTGTTATTCTCTATTATATGTTAATACAGGTATGGTGTTGTGGTTTGTTTATTCTCTATTATATGTTATACGTTTATGGTGTTGTGTAGTGTTATTCTCTATTATATGTTATCAGTTTATGGTGTTGTGTAGTGTTTATTCTCTATTATATGTTTTACAGTTTTTAATGGTGTTCTGTGTCGTGGTTATTCTCTGTTATATTATAACATTTTATGGTGTTGTGTAGTGTTATTCTCTATATATTTATAACAGTTTATGGGTTTGTGTAGTGGTTTTTTTTTTATTCATCTATTATATGTTATACAGTTTTAATGTGTTGTGTATGTTATTCGTTCTATTATATTATAACATTATGGGTGTTGTGTAGTGTTATTCTCTATTATAATTTTTATAATACAGTTATGGTGTTTGGTAGTGTTTTCTCTATTATATTATAACAGTTTATGGTGTTGTGTAGTGTTATTCTCTATTAATTGTTAGACAGTTTTATGGTGTTTGTCTAGTGTTATTCTCTTATTATATGTTCGTTATTGGAGTTCTACGTTATACAGTAGGTGTTTGTGTCGTAGTGTTATTCTCTATTATATCGTGTATAACAGTTTATGTAGTTTGTGTAGTGTTATTCTTATATATGTTATAACAGTCTTATGGTGTTGTGTGTGTTATTCTCTATGATATGTATACAGTTTATGGTGTTTGTGTAGTGTTATTCTCTAGATATAGTTAGTTACAGTTTATGGTGTTGGTGTGTTATGCTCAGATGTTTTCATTGTGGTCTATTCAATATTCTTATACGTTTTTATGGGTGTTTTGTAGTGTATCCTCTAATTTATGTTATAACAGTTCTTGGTGTTGTGTGTAGTGTTTTCTCTATTACATGTTTAACAGTTTAAGGTGTTTTGTAGTGTTATTCTCTCTCTATAATGTTATCAGTTTGGTGTTGTGTAGGTTAGTTCTCCTATTATATTTATACAGTATGGTTGTTGTTAGTGGTATAATGCTCTATATTTTTGTTATACAGTTTATGGTGTTTTGTGTAGTGGTTATTCTCTATTATAGTTATTACAGTTTGGTGTTTTGTAGTGTGATTATCCCTAATTATTATTTTATACCAGTTTGTGTGTGTTTGTGTAGTGTTATTTCTCTATTACTATGATCCTCAGTTTATGGTGTTGTGTTGTGTTATTCTCTATACATGTTATACGTTTTTGGTGTGTTTGTAAGGTTATTCTCATTAATGTTATACAGTATGGTGTTGTTTAGTGTTATTCTCTATATTAGATGTTATAACAGTTTATTGGTGTTGTAGTGTTATCTTGTTGTTAAGTTTTGTGTTAGTGTGCCGCTTACTATGTTATAAGTTAATGTTTTGAGGTAGTATCATAGTTTAATTTTGGTGTTTTGGAGTGTTATCGTTTATGATAAGTGTTGTTGGTACTGTAGTTATATCATTAGTTTATGTGTTGTGTAGGTTACTTCTCATTATATGTATTACAGTTTATGGTGTTGTTGAGTGTTATTCTCTATAATCGTTATACAGTTTATGGTGTTTGTGTTAGTGTTTTCTCTATTATATGTATATAACAGTTTATGGGTTGTTTTGTGTAGGTTATTCTCTATTTATATGTTTACGTGTAGGGTTTGTTATGTTATTCCTTTATATGTTATACAGTTTATGGTTTTTGATAGTGTTATCCTCTATTATATGTTATACAGTTTTTGGTGTTTGTGTACTGTTATTCTCTATTATATGTTATACAGTTTATGGTGTTTGTGTAGTGTTATTCTCTATTATATGTTATACAATTTATGGTGTTTGTGTAGCTTGCAGGTTTATATATACTGCACATTATTATATTTTATGTGTTATTATCTTGTGTCCATCATGAAGCGTCTCTACTATGCTGCGACTATTTAAAGTGGAGAAGGGAAGTGTGGGCCATCAGCTGGAGACAAGGCTGTCCATGCTGGAGGAGCAGGTAAGTCGTCCCCTCCCCCCATGACTAGTGCTGGAGTTATAAAGATAAGCGAAGATCTGATGCAGGCAATGACCCCTGGGAATAGTATGCAAATGAGCCCGGCTCACTGACTGACTAATGTGTGACTCCCCTTTCTGTGACAGGTGGCGCAGTCCTCGCGGTTCCTCACCTGGATCATCTCCGCCCTCTCGGACAAAGGCTTCAGCAGTAAAACACGGATTTTAGGTAAAGGTTTTATATTGTAGTTATATTATTATTGTTATTCTATTACATTTATACATTTATGTTATTGGTAACACAGTTACATATTCTGTATCTATGTATGATTGTCTATTGTTGTATCTGCATCATTGCCCTGGTGTTACAGGATACGCGGAGGTCTGTATGACCTGGGAGATTTCAAACAAAAAGCTGGATACAGGTAAAAGGGTTTTTGGGAAGAGTGAGATCATCCCTAAGTATAAACCAAGGCCAAATGTATAGCCCACTATTCGGTCACCCCATACAGTAACGCACCTAGTCTCTTGTTCCATAATAACCAAATTGAAAACAAACATATCCCTCAATCAGAGGGGAAAGAAGGACAAACTAGGAAAATGCACATAAAAAAATGGATCTTTATTAATATCACATAACCGAAATGACATACACGGTGCCAACATGAGATGGCGCCGTCCTGTAAACATCGATAAAATGCAATAAAATCTCGAGTGGTGGAACACAGAAAAAGAAGCGGACCAACCCAGACAAAAAGGAGAGACAGGCAAGTAGAATGTTAGGATTGGGTAACACAAAAGACAGGGGATAGTGTGCCCTGAGCTTGCCACAACCTCTGTCCCTTCCTATAGCCCCCCCCCCACGCTAAACCGTGGGGCGACTACTGGAAGACTCGAAATACACTGGATAAGTGTGGGAAGGGAAACACAAACAGACTGACAAACATAAAACACAAAAGAATGGTAAACAAGCCGGATTCACAACGAGAGGGAACGTCAAGAGCAAAATCAGAAGGCAAAGAGTCAATGTCAAAAACGAGCCGAGGTCACAACGATACAGATACAGAGCAAGTCAGACCTAATGCTGAGAGCGAGTGGAGAAGGGATTTCAAACACTGGCACAGGTGACTAGTGAAGCTGCAATTTATGCAGCCAGAACCCCACCTCCAGAACCTGATAGGAGCTGGACAGCTTCTGGGAATTAACCCCTCATGGTACAGAACAACCAGGCATCATGCAGAGGTACCACAAGTCCCAGCAGTTCCGAACACAACTCCTATACAGCGCGAGATCTTAGCAGCCGCTGCCCGGGACGAGAGGTGGAGTTTGCGCGGATATGCACCGGGGGTCGGAGAACGCTGCTGGCACCAGCTGAAGAACCAGAAGTCCCAGCATTCTCCCGAGCGACCCTGACATAGAATAGTAACCTATGTAGTGCCCGTTATAAATAGTAACAGCACTACCCTATGTAGGGGCTGCATAACCAGTAACTTATTGAAAGATAAGTATCAGCTCTTACCACGTCGTTATAGGTATTAGGGACTCCACTGTGCCCAGGACCCCAGCATAAACACCTCCTGCGCGAAAACCACACCTTCACCTACTCAATCCTCCACAGCGTCCACCAATGTCTCCATGCGCAGCGTTCAGCTGTCTATACCCCAGACGCTGGAGTGCAAGAGGAAATACAGTTCCACCCACACGCCCAAGCCCTCAACGTCCACATCTCCAAATGACTGAGCCTGGAGATGCTGCCCTATAGGCTAGTAGAGACCGAGGCCTTACACAACCTCATGGCGGTGGCCGCCCCTCGGTATTTGATCCCCAGTCGCCACTACTTTTCCTGTTGTGCCATCCCAGCCCTGCACCAGCACGTGTCAGACAACATCACCCGTGCCCTGACCAATGCCGTTTCTGACAAGGTCCACCTAACCACGGACACGTGGACAAGTGCTGCCAGGTAGGGCCACTATATATCACTGACGGCACATTGGGTTAACTTGGTGGAGGCTGGGACAGAGTCTGACCCTGTGGCCACTCATATACTGCCGACGTCGAGGATCGCGGGGCCTACCACCTCCTCCTCCCATCCCTCCTCCAGCTCCTCCTCCAAATTACCATCCGTGCTGAGCCTAGGCGATAAATGGCACACCGCCCAAGAGCTATTACAGGGCATCATGTCGCAGACCGATCTGTGGCTGGCACCGCTGAACCTGAAGCCAGCATGGTTGTGTGTGACCATGGCCATAACCTGGTGGCGGCTCTGCAACTCGGCAGACTGACACATATGCCATGCCTGGTTCCTCAAGACATACCCCAATCTGTCTGATTTGCTCACGAAGGTGCGCCGCATCTGTGCGCATTTCAGAAAGTCCAGCACAGATGCTGCCACTCTCAGGGCAGCGCAGCGCCGCCTCCAACTGCCCGCTCACCGACTGTTGTGCGACGTGCCCACGAAGTGGAATTCAACATTAACCATGTTATCCAGAGTTTACCAGCAGCGCCGAGCGATTGTAGACTGCCAGATGTCAACTTCTACCAGAACTGGTAGTCAGGTCAGTCAGCTTCCTCAAGTCTACAATGAGGAGTGGACGTGGATGTCTGATATCTGTCAGGTGCTGAGTAACTTTGAGGAGTCAACACAGATGGTCAGTGGCGATGCCGCCATCATCAGCCTCACCATCCCGCTGCTTGGCCTGTTGAAAAACTCTCTGATCAGCATGAAGTCGGAAGCTTTGCGATCGTCACCAAGACACGGGAAGAAGATTCCCTTGTTGATAGCCAAAGCACCTTAGGTCTGTTTCTCAGCGCATATCGGAGGAGGTTGGGGAGATGAGGAGGAAGAAGAGGAGAATGTTGGCGAGACAGAAGGGACCATTGTTCAGTTCTTCATGTTCAGCGTGTATGGCAGAAGAAGAGGAGTTGGAGGAATTGGAGGGAGGAAATGGAGAGTCAGCCAGTGAGAGGGAGTGAATTCTTGCGCGTTGGACTCTGGCGCATATGGCAGATTTCATGCTAGGCTGGCTATCCCGTGACCTTGCGTTCAAAGAATTTATTCAGCACCGATTACTGGGTATTCACTCTCCTGGACCCACGGTACAGCAAAATCTTTCCACTACTCTCCTGGAGAGGAAAGGAGTGTGAGAATGCATGAATACCAGCAGGACCTGGTGCACAGCTGAAACAGTATTTCCCTTCTGACAGCGCAAGCGGCGAGGGCGTACTTCTGCGGGCGAAGTAAGGCGAGGGAGAGTAGGCGACCAGGCAGCTTGTCCAGCACTGCAAGGGTACGCTTACAAGGCCGCCTGTTGCCAGTTTATGTCACCCCAGCAAGACACTGTCACCTGTCCCAGTCTCGGCAGAGTAGGGCTGATCTTTACAGAAAGATGGGTGAGGGAGCATAGCTGACCATACCATCGTCCTAAATGATCACACATCCCTACAACTACTGGGTTTCATGCTGACATGGCACGAACTGGTGCTGTACACCTTGGAGGTTCTTGCTTGCCCTGCCGCTAGCGTGTTGTCTGAGCGGGTTTTCAGTGCAGCTGGTGGCATCATCACCGATAAGCGTACACGCCTGTCGACTGGGCGCGCTGACAGGGACAGGAAACAGCCACCACCCATCTTCATGCTGGAAGACCCAGCCACCACCCATCTACATGCTGGAAGACCCAGCCACCGCCCATCCACAGGCTGCAAGCCCCAGGCACCACCTATCCTCATGCTGGAAGACCCAGCCACTGCCCATCTTCATGCTGAAAGCCTCAGCCACCACCCATCTACATGCTGGAAGCCCCAGCCACCGCCCATCTACATGCTGGAAGACCCAGCCACCACCCATCTACATGCTGGGAGACCCAGCCATCACCCATCTACATGCTGGAAGACCCAGCCACCACCCATCTACATGCTGGAAGCCCCAGCCATCACCCATCTACATGCTGGAAGACCCAGCCACCACCCATCTACATGCTGGAAGATCCAGCCACCACCCATCTACATGCTGGAAGCCCCAGCCACCACCCATCTACATGCTGGAAGCCCCAGCCACCACCCATCTACATGCTGGAAACCCCACCAAAGTTGGATCCACCCATGGTGTGTTTTTCCACCATTGGTTAATAAATTAGATTTCCATTGATGATATTTTGTGATTTTGTTGGCAGAACATTTAACTTTGTACAGAGCAAAGTAATCAATCAGAATATTTTGTTCATACAGACCTAGGATGTGATATTTTAGTGTTTCCTTTATGTTTTGAGCAGTATATATATATATAATTCTTACTATACTATAGTTTTATGTATACGTATTATTCTTATTACATTTCTATCAGGGCAGAGCAGCTCCACAGAGTCCGAGGATAAAGCTTCTCCGGGATCAGAGTCTGCAGCAGATAAGAGCTGTCTCTACCATGTGAACTCCAGGGTCTTGCAATATCCAGATGCCAGGGTCGTCCGCCAGCCAGTCCCTGATGAGCTGGTACCATGGGAGGTATGTACATGACCGGACCCCTTCCACTCCCCCATTCTACAATGGGTCAGATCCTCCTAGCCGGCAGAGACAGCATTATTCTCTGCCTGCGTAAGTGACTTTGGAAGAACTACACGCCTCATCTCAGCGAAAGCTCCTCCACACAAATGTACCCTCTACATCACCTGTGCGACTTGCTCCCAGAGACTACTAGGGAATGTGCACTTACAGTCCAAGAAGCCAGTGCTATCAGTGGTGAGGTCTAGCTGGGTGGCCATGGTGGCCGTCTCCTGCCAGATGACTTTTTCCCTCAGCAATTGGTTTTATGGATTCACTTAGAGCTATGCCGGTTGGTGGAGGCCGGTCAGGGAGGCACAGGGAAACATTAGGCTTACAGGTGTAACTTGCCACGATGGAAGAGAGTAGTTCAGTACCAGTCGCGGGCAGCAGGCTGGTCTGGAGCTCTGGCCTGGCCGGCTCCTTAGGCTCACAGTCTGGGACTCTTTTATAAGATACAAATCCAGCGGAGTTCATGTCCTGAATCACACACTAAAGTATTATCTTTGGGACTTAATTCCTCAATTGCCACAAATTTTCATCTTTTTCATACATTAAAAGACATAAATAAGTTCACCAGGAGACTGTGACAAAACATTTCCATCTAGAGAGAATAATGTAGGCATCACAGAAAAGTCACCTTGTCTGAAATCAGCCAACATGCAGAATTTGGAAACCCCTAACCCTGACCTTATCCCTCACAGGCTGAGGATGATGCAATGGACAGATTCCAGGAGGTCATAGGAGGGCGCACCCGTGCCTCTCTCTGCTCCCCGGGACCCCTGCAGCTGTCTGTCTTACCTTGCCTCGTTCCTGCGATGGCGCCGGCAGCTCGACGCGCACTTCCCCGCCATCTAGGTTGTGCGCTTCCAGAGATTTAAAGGGCAAACAATAATTGGTGCTTACCGGCTGCCCATTCTGTTATATTTCCGGCCCCTTCCTGTCTCCCCTGCCGGATCTTTGTGCTTCGATGCCTTTGAGAAAGCTGTTTCCCATATATCCTGCGTTTAGTCTGATTTCCCATTGTGACCCCCAGTTCTGTCCCTGATATTGCTTCTTCGCTGCCTGCCCCGACCCATGAAACCAATAATCTCAGGCAAAGGGTCCCTAACGAGCGCCATTGTCAATGGCTGGACACATTGTTACAGTCTCTAGATAAGAGGATTTCAGGATGTCTGCAGGACACTTGTCACGTGATGAGTCATGTGATGAAAGGTGTTTGGGGTTCCTTGACCAGAAATTAAAGGTTGAAGGACATGGGGTTATTCTCACTGGTACCCTCCACAAAGCAGCAGCGGGGCACACCATTCTTCATGCATCTAGTTTATATCCCAAGCACATTAGAAAAGCCACAGGAAGAGAAGTTGTAGCCGCACTTCTGATAACACAAAGGAGCTTGTGCAATGGAAAGTATCCAAACTGGAGCCGACACTAGAGCTTCCCACAGGAATCGGAATAACATGCAGAAACACCGGCTCCACAGAGTAGTGATGGGAATTACGGCTCTTCTTCGTGATCTGGCTCATTAGGTTCCGATCCGGCTCTTGAACAGCTCCCTATTAAATATATAATAGGGAGCTGCAGGCCAGTAAGGAGCCTTGCAACACTCTACTTTTAACCTGATTTTATTGGGTTAAAGGGGGCGTGGTGAACCGTTTAGGGGCGGGTTTTAGTGAGCCGCCGGCTCACTGACGGGAGCTGGCTCAGGTCGCTCACGAACAAGACCCGGCTCTTTGTGTCTGCTCGTTCGCGAACGCCCCATGACTACTACAGACAAAGGACCTACCAGTGCCCCCTTTATAACAGGACATCAAGACAATTATTCTCCAGTATCTGCCAGTCTTACAGGAATATGGCACAATATTGTCCGAGGGTCTGAGCGGTGCCTACAAAATCTCCCACTATTGGAAATTGTATATTTTGGATCTAAGACTAAAAACAAACGATCCTGGCTACACTGTAGGGTTCTCACCCATGCAAAACATGTACCATTGCCAAACCAGCCAGACAATACACACATATGATATTACAGAATATACACTGACCATGTGATCCCCTATAGAAACATCTATCATTGAACAAGTGCAGCCGGGGGGTGATCCTTACAGAACATGACAACATCGCGAGGCGTCTTGGATCCGGGCACTGAACTCTAGGAATGAACTATAGAAAGGCTCACGTTTCACTATTAAGTTTCGGTGCATATAAAAGCTCCATAAGTGACCAGATTATAGGAATAATGTATAGAGAGACTTTCTGTACATTAATCTTCTGTCTTGCATCTTTTGCTGTGGTCTCTGGTTTGGGTTTTTTGTGCGTTGGAGTCTGATCCCCGGGTCGTTGGCTCCAGTTTCCTATTACAGAACATGCAGGCTGCGCATTTGTCCGTGTGAACACGGCCCAATAGAACAAGAGTTTGTCCTTTGGTTATCACTGTAACCAAAGAAAACCAGCTGGTCAGTGGTCAATGGCACCAGCTGGTCAGTGGTCAATGGCACCAGCTGTTCAGTGGTCAATGGCACCAGCTGTTCAGTGGTCAATGGCACCAGCTGTTCAGTGGTCAATGGCACCAGCTGGTCAGTGGTCAATGGCACCAGCTGTTCAGTGGTCAATGGCACCAGTTGGTCAGTGGTCAATGGCACCAGTTGGTCAGTGGTCAATGGCACCAGTTGGTCAGTGGTCAATGGCACCAGTTGGTCAGTGGTCAATGGCACCAGCTGGTCAGTGGTCAATGGCACCAGCTGGTCAGTGGTCAATGGCACCAGGCCTGTGATGGGGGACATATGGGAGGCGGGGTCACTACCCATGGGCACTAGGACAGGCTCGTATCGGGCATTTGACATCCAACATCTAATTGTGATGTTCCAGCCTCAACGGCAGCATGTGTGATGGGGGTCCAACACGCCCCTGGGACTAGTAGTCACCAGTATAAGACTGGTCTTACAGTACTGGAATGTATCAATCAGATATATATGACTCCATAGGGACCTCTAGTATACAGCATCATTGTCCTCGGGACTGGAGCAGGGGGACTAGAGTATACGCTTATAATGCTGTCCGTAACATACTGGTGATTTATATAGATGATATGACTCCTATAGTCCATTCTGTATACAGCATCATGTGTCTCCCGGGATAGAGCTGGACTAGTTAGTATACAGTATAATGACTGGTCCAGTCCAGTACTGGGATTATATAGATGATATATGACCTATAGAGGTCCAGTAAGTAACAACATCATTGTCCCCGATGGAGCAGGGACTAGTAGGTTAGCGTATAAATGACTGGTCCGTACAGTACTGGTATTTATATAGATGATATATGACTTCCTATAGGGTCCAGTCTGTCATACAGCATCTTGTCCTCCGAGGAGATAGTACTAGTTATATCCGGTAATAATGACGTCCGTACAGTACTGGATTTATCTAGATGATATATGACTCCCTAAGGTCCAAGTATCTGTATACAGCATCATGTGCCTCGCGGATGAGCAGGACTAGTAAGCTAATACGGTATAATGACTGGTCCGTATAGTACTTGGGATGCTATAGATGATATAGAACTCCATAGGAGGCCAGTCTGTATACAGCATTGGTGTGTCGCTCCCGGGATTAGCAGGGACTAGTAGTATACGGTAAAGTAAGACGGTCCTCAGTACTGGGATGTATATAGATGAAGATATGACTCCTATAGGGTCCATTCCTGTATATCAGCAGCATGCTGTCCTCCGATCTGGAGCAGGACTAGTAGTATAGACGTATAATGACTGTGTCCGTAGTACTGGGATGTCATAATGAGTGATAATACTCCTATGAGTCCAGTCTAAGTTACAGCATCATGTGTCCTCCGGATGGAGCAGGGACTATGTAGTATACGGTTAATGACTGGTCCCGTACGTACTGGATGGTATAAGATGTATATATGCAGCTCCTTAGGGTCCAGTCTTATACAGCATCATGTGTCCATCCCGGAGGGATGGTCATGTACTAGTTCATTACGTCATAATGACCTGGTCTACGTACAGTACTGTGATGTATAGTGAGATGGGATATTGACTCCTATAGGGTGCCAGTACTGTATACAGCATCTTGGTCGCTCCTGGATGGAGCAGGGCTAGTAGTAGACGGGTATATGACTGTCGCGTCAGTACTGGGATGATATTAATGATATATACTCCTATCGGGTCCAGTCAATTATCACGCTCATGTGTTCCTCCGCGGATGGGCAGGGAGTGCTAGTAGTATAATCGGTATAAGACTGGTCCGTACAGTATAGAGAAGTAAATTATATAGTACATCTCTATAGGGTCCAGTAGTATACACATTCATGTTCCTCGGAATGTAGAGCGGTGAGGGGGGGGCTAGTATATACGGTATAATGACTGGTCCGTAAGTACTGGGATGTATATGATGATATATGACTCCTATAGGGTCCCAGCTTAATACAATCATGGTTCCTCTCGGATGGAGCAGGACTATAGTATACGCTGTATAAACACTGTCCGTTAACAGTACTCGGATATATATGGTTATTGACTCCTATATGGCGCCAGTAATTATACAGCATCAGGGTCCTCCAGGATGGAGCAGGGCTATAGTATACTTATAATAACTGGTCCGTACAGTACTGGGATATATAGATGATATATGACTCCATAGGTCAGTAAGTATACATTCAATGTGTCCTCCGGGATGAGCAGAATAGTAGTATACGGTATAATGACTGGGTCCGTACCTACTGGGATGTATATAGATGATAAATGACTCCTATGGTCCAGTCAGTATACAGCACATGTGTCCTCCGGATGAGCAGGGACTAGTAGTATACGAATAATGACTGGTCCGTACAGTACTGGGATGTATATAGATGATATTGACTCCTATAGGGTCCGTCTGTATACAGCATCATGTGTCCTCCGGGATGAGCAGGGGACTAGTATTATACGTGATAATAATACTGGTCCGTACAGTACTGGATGTATATGATGATATATGACTCCTATGGTCCAGTATGATACAGCTCATGTGTCCCCGGGATGGAGCAGGGACTAGTATATAACGGTATATGACTGGTCCGTACAGTACTGGGATGTAATAGATGATATATGACTCCTATAGGCAGTAAGTACCATCACGATTGTATCCGCCAGTGATTTGCTCCGGGATGGAGCAGGGACTTGTAGTCATCGTATAATGACTGGTCCTACAGTCCTGGGATGTATATAGAGATATAGTGATCCTATAGATCCAGTATGTATACAGCATTGTGTTGTCCTCCGGGATGGAGCAGGGACTAGTTAATACGGTATAATGACTGGTCCGTACAGTAACTGGATGTATATAGATGTATATGACTCCTATAGGGTCCAGTAATTACCAGCATCATGTGTCCCTCCGGTATGCAGGGACTAGTAGTATAGCGGTATAATGACTGGTCCTTACAGTACTGGGATGTATTATTTATGATATTACTGATCCTATAGGGTTCATAAGTATACAGCACATCATTGTGTCCTCCGTGTGGCAGGGCTAGTAGTATACGGTTATAATGACTGGTCCGTACAGTACTGGGATGTATTAGATGATATATCTCCTATTAGGGTCAGTCTGTAACAGCATCATGTGCCTCCGGATGGAGCAGGGACTAGTAGTATACGTATAATGACTGTTCCGTACAGTACTGGGGATGTATATAGATGATATATGACTCCTTAGGGTCCAGTCTGTATACAGCATCTGTGTCCCTCGGATGAGCAGAGGGACTAGAGTATAAACGCTATATGACTGGTCCGTACAGTACTGGGATGTATAGATATTATATATTGACTACCTATAGGTCCAGTAGTATACAGCATCATTGTCCCCAAGAATGAAGCGGGACTAGTAGTTACAGTATATGACTGGTCCGTACAGTACTGGAAGTATAATATGATATATGACTCCTATAGGGTCCAGTACGTATACAGCATCATGTGTCCTCCGGAATGGAGCAGGGACTAGTAGTTAGTAGCGCTATATGACTGTCGTACATCTGGTATTCCATAATACTGAAATTTTAATGGAACTCCTATAGGGTCAGGTTCATACAGTAATCATGTGTCCTCCGGGATGAAAGCAGGACTAGTAGTATACGGTATAATGACTGGTCCACTAACGGTACTGATGTCTATAGATGTTACAGGTTCCTCCTATAGGTCCAGTCTGTATCAGCACTCTGTGTCCTCCGGATGGAGCAGGGAGTCTAGTATACGGTAAAAATGACTGGTCCGTACATTCTGGGAACGTATATAGATGATAATGCCCCCTATAGGGTCCAGTGTTACTCGCATCATTGTCCTCCGGTGGAGCTAGTGGACTTTAGTAGTACATTATAAGTGGCTGTCCGTCAGTACTGGGATAGTATAAGATGATGTAATGACTCCTATAGGGTGCCAGTAAGTTACAGCATCATGTGTCCTCCGGGATGGAGCAGGGACTAGTAGTATACGTTAATGACTGGTCCTTAACATTACTGGATGTATACTGATGATATATGACTCCTATAGGGTCATAATGTATACAGCATCATGTGTCCTCCGGGATGGAGCAGGGACTAGTAGTATACGGTATAATGACTGTGTCCGATAGTACTGGGAATGTATATAAGATGATATATGACTTCTCCTATAGGGTCCAGTAAGTATACGCATCATGTGTCCCTCCGGAATGGAGCAGGACTAGTATGTATACTTATAATGACTGTTCCGTACAGTACTGGGATGTATATAGATGTATATGACTCCATAGGGCCAGTGGTTACACATCATGTGTCCTCCGGGAATGGAGCAGGGACTAGTAGTAATACGCGGTATATGACTGGTCCGTATCAGTAGGCGGATTATATAGATGATTAGGACTCTAAGGTCTCAGTCTGTATACAGCCTCGATGTGTTCTCGGGATGGAGCAGGGACTAGTAGTATAACGTGGCTATATACTGGTCCGATAAGTACTGGGATTGTGATATAGATGATATATGACTCCTATGGGTCCAGTCTGTATGACAGCATAGTTGGTTCGTCCGGGATGAAGCAGGGGACTGTGTATAGTGCTATATGATGGTCCGTACAGTACTGGGATGTCTTAGATTGATATATGACTCCTATAGGGTCCAGTCTGTATACTCATCGTGTGTTCTCGCGGATGAGCGGGTACTAGTAGTAATAGCGCTATAAATGACTGTCCCGTTACAGACGGGATGTAATAGATGAATATGACTCCATAGAGGGTCAGTACTGTATACAGCATCATGTGTCTCCGGATGGAGCAGGGCTATAGTAACGCTAAGTAAATCGTCCGTCACAGTACTGGATGTATATAGATGACATGACTTCTATAGGGTCCAGTAAGTATAACAGCATATGTGTCCTCCGGATGACCGCAGGACTAGTAGATACTAGCAATAAGACTGGGTCGCGTACAGTACTGAGGATGTATAGTGAGTATCAGACTCTATAGGGTCCAGTCTAGTATAAACAGCATGTGTCCTCGGGTGGTAGGCATCAGGAACTAGTATAATATTCTATAATGGACGGTCGTACAGTACTGGGGATGTATTAGATGATATATGACTCCTATACGGTCCAGTAGGTATACAGCATCAGTGGTCCTCGGGATGAGCAGGGACTAGTATATACGGTAACATGACTGCTCGTACAGTACTGGGTATGTAATAGATGAATATCGACTCCGATAGGGTCCAGTTGTATACAAGCATCACGTGTTCCTCCGGGATGGAGGAGTGCGTACGTAGTATGCTTTTCTGCGGGGTAATGATGGTAGTAAGTACTGGGTGATAGTAGATAGATATATGACTCCATAGGGTCCAGTATGTTACAGCATCATGTGTCCTCCGGGATGGAGCCGAGGGACAGTAGTATACAATGTAGTATATGATGGTCCGTACATACTGGGATGTAATATAGATGATATGACTCCTAAGAGGGTCAGTCATGTTACAGACATGTGTCCTCCGGATCGGAGCAGGGCTAGTAGTGTATACAGTAAATGACTGGTCCGTACAGTACTGGGATGTTATAGATGATATATGACTCCTATGAGGGTCCAGTAGTAATACACTTATCTGTGTCCTCAGCTGGAGACCGCGGGCACTAGTAGTTTAAACGGTATTAATGTGAACTGCGTCCGTTACAGTACTGGGATGTATATAGTATATATGACTCCTATAGGGTCCCAGTAAGTATACAAAGCATATGTGTCCTCCGGGATGGACAGGACCAGTAGTATACATATGAATGGTCCGTACAGTACTGGGATTAGTATAGCATGGATTATAGACTCCTTATAGGGTTCCAGTAGTATACAGCATCATGTGGCCTCCGGGATGGAGCAGGGACTAGTAGTATACGGGATATACGAAACGGATCGACAGTACTGAGAGATGTATATACCGGTGACAGATACTCTATAGGGCCAGTATGTATACAGCATAATTGTTCCTCCGGGATGACAGGGAATAGTAGTATACGGATAATGACTGGTCCGTACAGTACTGGGATTATATAGATGAATTATGACTCCTTGGTCCAGTCTGTGTACAGCATCATGTGTCCCTCCGGGATGGAGCGGGACTAGTCAGTATACGGTCTATAAGAGAACGTCCGTACAGTTTACCTAGGATGTATATAGGGACATGACGCCTATATGGCAGGGGTAGTAATTTGCATTGTGGATCGGCCGTGCCTTGTAGGATCTCCTTCCGTTGGCGTAGAGGGGGATCTTGTGGGTCCCGGAGCTGCCAGCGCAGAGACACCTCAAAATCCAGATTCTTTTAAGTTCTACAAAGACACAATAATCAGGAATTGTTAAAAAAGTGCGAGAGCAGAAACCATCATCGCTACAATCATGGGCAGAGAGACCTCATTGTAGGCACCAGGACAAATATGGCGGTCTCAAGGTGAAGGATCAGATGATCCATCCAAAGACCAAGGACACGGGCCTCCAAGGCACCGGGGACAATAATTCTATAAACATTAGTTGGGGTTCACCTCCCTCGGTCCCTTCCATCTTAGTGTTCACAACATTTTCTGGATATTGTTGGCAGTTTTGATCCATGATGGTTATTTGGAAGGTTTGGGAAATTTTTCTAATCGTTTGTGAGAATTTGGTGATCGTCATGGTACAGTCTCTCCTGGTCTGTTATGGGGGACAGAAGGCAACGTCTAGGTCCAAAGGTCTCTACACTTATAGATTTTCTTACCCTCACCCCGATTCCGAGACCCAGCACTCCTCTCTGCTATAGACTACACTAAGTGTTATTAGGGGACGTCCGAACTCCCACAATATGGCCCCGTGTGCCCTAGAGAGGTAGGTCCTGGTTGTTGACTGTTACCTTAAGAAACAATCATTGGATTCTTGGTGTCAAAGTGAATATTTGATTGCCAAGGTCTCAATCCAACGTTATCTTGTTTCGTGGATCATCCAGGTATCCGTGGAAAACCTGAACAAATCCATGTCACAAATCAATTCCCCTGTCTTAGACGCCCACAATGATAACCCCCATCATACCCACCTCTTTCCCAGCACCAAGTAGAGCCAGAACTCGCTGAGATATCCGCGCTTTCAGGAGGCTCTGGAATTTAAGTGGAAGCTGTCTCCCCAGGATCCAGCTTCCCCGTGTATACAAGTCCTAGCGTTACCGCACAATTCTCTTTGCTTTACATTAATAGATAAAGTGACTTACCCTGGCAGTGCCCACAGCTCGTTCCTCCTCAGCTACAACCACCAGAACCTCCATCATTCCCCGGACATCTTCTATTGGCAGCACCAGATTTGTTTGTACTCCATCTGTGACCAAGGATGAGACACTTACAGATTAATATCTAGAAGCACAAACCACGATGAGGAATGCCAACCACTCATCCAGACCTCGAGGGAACATCTAAAGTTCAAGCTTTTTTCGGTGTTCAACTATGGGTATGACACACTTCTTCTTATCACTGAATGGACCCTTTCTACTAGACCACTCGTACATGTTCCTCTCCCCTGGTCAGTACTGGATGAAGAGAATGATTGGGTGCCAAACCAGCGCTACTCCCCGCGCCCGCCGCCCAGTTCTCTTCCCATGGTTACTAATGGATTGAGAAAGTGGCATGTCATCATGAGTTGAGCGTTGGGAGTTGGGGATGTACACCATGGCACGTGATTTAGTAAACATTACAAGCGGGAGTCGTTCTCCCATCCTGATTGTTCCAGCTGCGGAATCCAGCAGACCATCCAGCCCATTGTATTCCTCTTCTTCTGCTCCATTCTGTGTGTGGAGATATCACATACGTCATCACTCTCCACCATTATGTACCAACAAATGCTGAAGGAATCAGATGTCTTACTCTTGGCTGGATCGTACATCCCCCGGTCATATCTCTCTGCGTTATAAAGTGGAGGATTGGTAGTTTGGGAAGTCCACCGTAGAGACAACATTGTGTAGAATTCATGACATAACCCTGAGGTTTAATACTGTCATGTGGTGTATGAAGACCTGCAGGTGAGCTCCATACATACAGGCAAGAAGGCTCCATCGCCAAACACCCTACTCATGGCAATGGTGGTTATGGTGGCTTCAGGAGTTGTTCCATCATATAACTAAAGTTGGGCCTCGAGCAGCCGGTGCATTGACCTGAAATGATTGTAGGTTTATTACACGTAACAGTTTGGTGATCCATGGAGGGGATCCTTCTAAAAGTACTCGGTAAACAGGTTGAGGTCATCTCGTTGCTGTCAATTGCTGCAGCTTAGCTAAACCATGTTAGGCCTCTGACCAGCTGGTACCATTGACCACTGACCAGCTGGTCCCATTGACCACTGACCGCTGGTACCATTGACCCTGACCAGCTGGTACCATTGACCACTGACCAGCTGGTACCATTGACCACGGACCAACAGGTGCCATTGACCACTGACCAGCTTGTCCATTGACCACTGACCAGCTGGTACCATTGACCACTGACCAACAGGTGCCATTGACCACTGACCAGCTTCTACCATTGACCACTGACCAGCTGGTACCATTGACCACTGACCAGCTGGTACCATTGACCACTGACCAGCTGGTACCATTGACCACTGACCAACTGGTGCCATTGACCACTGACCAACTGGTGCCATTGACCACTGACCAACTGGTGCCATTGACCACTGACCAGCTGTGCCATTGACCACTAACCAACTGGTGCCATTGACCACTGAACCACTGTGGCCATTGACCACGACCACTGGTGCCATGACCACTGACCAGCTGGTGCCATGACCACTGACTCAGCTGCTACCATGACCACTGACCAGCTTGTGCCATTGACCACTGACCAGCTGGTACCTTGACCACTGACAACTGGGTGCCATTGACCACTGGACCAACCCCCTGGTGACCATTGACCATGAACCAGTGGTCCATTGACCACTGACCAGGTGGTCCATTGACCACTGACCAGCTTCGACCATTGACCACTGACCAGCTTCTACCATTGACCACTGACCAGCTTGCTCACATTGACCACTTGACCACTTGTGCCATTGACCACTGCCCACCTGGTGCCATGAACCACTACCACTGGTGCCATTGACCACTGACCAGCTGGTGCCATTGACCACTACCATACTGGTGCCATTGACCACTGACCCACTGGTGCCATTGACCACTACACAACTGTTGCCATTTACCACTGACCAACTGGACCTGCATTTGACCATGACCAATGACCACACCTGTGTGCCATTGACCACTGACCAGCTGGTGCCGATTGACCACTGACCAGCTGGGTGCCCATTGACCACTGACCATCCTGTGCCATTGACACTGACCGAACTGCTGCCATTGATACACTGACCAGCTGGCTACGATTGACCGACTGACCCGTCTGTGCCATTGACCACGGGACCAGCTGCTGCCATTGACCACTGACCCGCTGTGCCATTGACCACTGGACCCATCTGGCCTGCCATTGAAGGGTCATTGACCACACTGGTGCCATTGACCACTGACGGCATCATCTATATACATCCCAGTACTGTACGGACCAGTCATTATACCGTATACTACTAGTCCCTGCTCCATCCCGGAGGACACATGATGCTGTTTACTTACTGGACCCTATAGGAGTCATATATCATCTATATACATCCCAGTACTGTACGGACCAGTCATTATACTGTATACTACTAGTCCCTGCTCCATCCCGGAGGACACATGATGCTATATACAGACTGGACCCTATAGGAGTCATATACCATCTATATACATCCCAGTACTGTACGGACCAGTCATTATATATATGAATTTGTCTATAATTTTTTAACCTATAGAGAATTACTATATAATACTCAGCTCTCGGCTGAGACACT
>WNYA01001889.1:0-12098 GCA_019512145.1 Engystomops pustulosus | reverse complement strand
CATCTATATACATCCCAGTACTGTACGGACCAGTCATTATACTGTATACTACTAGTCCCTGCTCCATCCCGGAGGACACATGATGCTGTATACAGACTGGACCCTATAGGAGTCATATACCATCTATATACATCCCAGTACTATACGGACCAGTCATTATAGCGTATACTACTAGTCCCTGCTCCATCCCGGAGGACACATGATGCTGTATACAGACTGGACCCTATAGGAGTCATATATCATCTATATACATCCCAGTACTGTACGGACCAGTCATTATATATATGAATTTGTCTATAATTTTTTCACCTATAGAGAATTACTATATAATACTCAGCTCTCGGCTGAGACACTGGAGCCCATCGTTCCGCGGAGAGTGGTGTAGTTAGATTCTGTTAGGACGAGCGTAGAAAGCCGAGAGAGAGGAGTTCTGGCTGTTGTGAATTTGGTGGTATAATATTCCACCTCACGCCACTTTACATGCGGCACTTCAGTAATCCGGATGTGGGTGGTGAACTACAGTAGATAGCAGTGATACTTTATGATTCGCATAAACTGGTGAGTTACCCACGTTAGGGAAAGCGGGTGATGGTCACAAGTTAAACAGCTTGTTGACTAGTATGCCGTAGAAAGGAACCATTAACTGTGATCTTAGTCTAGGCGAACATTACGTGATGCTGTACCAATCTTTGACAACTGTCACCTTGGGAAATTCTGCCATAACGTGCTCTTTCTTAAAACCACGATATCGTTCCCGGTCCTTAAAAAACCCCTTACTAAGGAGAGTGGTGGTAGCGTAAATGGTCGGGGGTCAGTGGGAAGAGGAATTGCATGCTGCTTTGCAACTGACGAACTGGGAGTTGCTATGTGGTTGAAGCTCAGGGTGATGTAAATCAGCGTTTACCCTGGTCCTGACTATACAAGTTTTGCGTTAGACAGTATAGTGCCAGTAAAAAGGGTCAAATATTTGCAATTAACAAAATCCATGGTGACCGGAGAACTTAAGAAATTGTTGGGTTGAAGAGGCGGGCATTCCTGGCTGGGGATGAGGAATCCTATAGAAGCTATTTGAAGATGTTATCACCGAAAATCCGAGAGTGGTAAACTGCATATAAAAGAGATTAGACAATAAGCTGCTGACAAGAAAACAAAGGAGGGTGGTAGGGTCTCAAACTAATCACAGGTTTATACCAACACGTAACTGAGGGGCAGAAGGGGATAAAGAGAAGGCCACAACGAATATATACTTCTTTATCGTTGATGTACTGAGTGATTCCAATAGTGCTGGGAAAGTAATGTACGGGGATGGTGTAAAATTTAAATACGTGGGGGAGATAAAGGAGGAAGGAAACAGCAGGAGTATGATGCAACGATTAAAGTGAGGATGTTGGTACTAGTAATAGGACGGAAATCTAGTAAAGTTCCGGAGCCAGACATGTTGGAAATAGGGTCCTGAAATCGTGCTGTAGGGAGCTGAGGGAGGTTGTTACACATTTATTTTAATTATGAGCTTACAAGATGGATTATAGTGCCGACCTTAATGAAAACTTCTGGCATAGTTCCTGTGAATAAAGTTCTCGACCGAAAACTGAACGTTAAGACCAATAGCGCTGACGCCGGGGTCTGAAAATCTTAGAAAGACTGGTTAGGTTCCACTTATGCCGTGTATGACGGAATGTTTGTTTAGACCCATTCCCCCCCACAATTTGAAGTATGCGCGTGGCTGGGAGTAGACGTAGCTTAATATCTGTTACATAGATTTGTGCTATCTACGAATCCCCCAAAACAGAGGTACTTTGACTTTTTTTGACTTTAGCAGTGCATTAATAGTATCTATTCCACATTGCGAGCTAATCGAAGCTGCAGCTTATGCAGATAACCGATAGATTAAATGGCTGTCAATGAGTTATATTCTGCGCTGCAGACCAAAGGGTAGTGGGGGTGACGCATGGCACTATGAGGTGGTGTTCAGTGACGGGGGCTCCCCCCGGGTCTGTGTGTTAGCTCCCTCTTGTTTTCTATAACACCTCTGATTTAGGAAAAAGATCCGGCCTTTTTCTACAGAATACTCGATTGATTCGGTTACTGGTGGCTTTGTATCACAAGAGGGGATGATAGGTGAAGTCGAGAGTCAGTGAATACTTTTACTGAATGGTGCGCTTAAATGGTCTCGTATTAAATGTACATAAGACAAGATTGGTTTATAGATTTTAAGGAAAAGGGGCGTTATTGCCCAAAACCGCTCATTATAGCAGGACAAAGTGGAGCAGGTTGGTAGCTATAAATTTGGGCGTAATCATTAGAATAATTAAGTTGCATAGCATATTGATAATGGGCTCTAGACGTGCTAATAGTAAATCTTTCTTTTTATAGACAAGAGCATTTGACAGCCACCGAGGACTATGTTGGTCATTTTTATATAGACGGTTATGGAGCGCATTTGCATTGTGCCCTAGTGGCTTTGGGGCAAACTGACTTCTAGTAGGGACTGTTCACGTAAAATGAATAAAATAATTAAGAAGCCTCCTCCATAGTTGGATTACACAATTGATCGTATGGGAAAAACTCGTACCAAAGTGTGCGGGATATTAAGGAATTGGAAAAAAATTAGAAATAATGAGAAGCCATCCAATGCACGGCCGCTGCCGGCACAGTCAGTGGTTTTAGCTCCCCTTTTTCTCTTGCGCTGCAGGTCGGAGAGATTAAAAACTCGTTGATACACGGCCGCATCTCCGAGCTATCAATACCGCAATTAGGGGGTAAACAAGGAAATCTTAGAAATCATAGAATTATGGAAATATGGGTTCCATTTTATGTCTTTATAATCTATTTAACTATTATTTACTTGTGTATGTGGTAGTTTTACTCTGTCTTATTGATAGTGTTCTTTTTATGTGAGTTTTTTTTATATATGTTGCTGTCAATTTATGTATGCGAGTGACACTTTAAATGCCTTCGGCTAATTAAAGTAGTAATTATTAGTAGTATACCGTTATAATGACTGGTCCGTACAGTACTAGGATGTATATAGAGATATATGACTCCATAGGGTCCAAAGTATACAGCATCATGTGTCCTCACGGGATGGAGCAGGGACTAGTAGTATACGTATAATGACTGGTCCGTACAGTACTGGATGTTATATAGATGATATATGACTCCTATAGGGTCCAGTCTGTATACAGCATCATGTGTCCTCCGCGGATAGAGCAGGGACTAGTAGTATACGGTATAATGACTGGTCCGTACAGTACGGATGTATATAGATGATATGGACTCCTATAGGGTCAGTAGTATACAGCATCAGTGTGTCCCTCGGGATGGAGCAGGGACTAGTAGTATACGGTATAATGACTGGTCCGTACAGTACTGGGGTATATGAGATGATATATGACTCCTATAGGGTCCAGTCTGTATACAGCATCATGTGTCCTCCGGATGGAGCAGGGACTAGTAGTATACGGTATAATGACTGGTCCGTACAGTACTGGGTTGTATATAGATGATATATGACTCCTATAGGGTCCAGTAGTATACAGCATCATGTGTTCTCCGGGATGGAGCAGGGACTAGTAGTATACAGTATAATGACTGGTCCGTACAGTACTGGTGTGTATATAGATGATATATGACTCCTATAGAGGTCCAGTAGTATACAGCATATGTGTCCCTCCGGGATGAGCAGGGACTAGTAGTACGTATACTGAACTGGTCCGTCAGTATCGGATGTTATAGATGGTATATGACTCCTATAGGGTCCAGTAAGTATACAGCATCATGTGCTCCTCCGGATGGAGCAGGACTAGTAGTTACGGTATATGACTGCTGGTCCGTACAGTACTGGGATGTATATAGATGATATATGACTCCTATAGGGCAGTGTATACAGCATCAGTGTCCTCCGGTGGAGCAGGGACTAGTAGTATACGGTTATAATGACTGGTCCGTACAGTACTGGGATGTATATAGATGATATATGACTCCTATAGGGTCAGTCTGTAACAGCATCTTGTGTCCTCGGATGGAGCAGGGACTAGTAGTATACGTATAATGATGGTTCCGTACAGTACTGGATGTATATAGAGTTATGACTCCTATAGGGCCGTCTGTATACAGCATCTGTGTCCTCCGGATGGAGCAGGGACTAGTAGATAAGCTATAATGACTGGTCCGTACAGTACTGGGATGTAATAGATGATATAGACTCTTAGGGTCCAGTAGTATACAGCATCATGTGTCCCCCGGAATGGAAGAAGGGACTAGTATATACAGTATAATGACTGGTCCGTACAGTACTGGGAAGTATAGATTGATATATGACTCCTATAGGGTCCAGTAGTATACAGCATCAGTGTCCTCCGGATATGGAGCAGGGACTAGTAGTATACGTGTAATGAACTGGTCGTACAGTACTAGGATGTATATGAGGATATAGACTCCTATAGGTCAGTATAACAGTATCATGTGTCCTCCGGGAATGGAGCAGGGACTAGTAGTATAACGTATATAATGACTGTCCGTACAGTACTGGGATGTATAGATGGATATGACTCCTATAGGTTCCAGTCTGTATACAGCATCATGTGTCCTCCGGGATGAGCAGGGACTAGTAGTATACGGTATAATGACTGGTCGTACAGTACTGGGAGTATATAGATGATATATGACTCCTATAGGTCCAGTAGTATACAGCATACATGTGTCCTCCGGGATGGAGCAGGGACTAGTAGTATACGGTTATACGATGGCGTCCGTACAGTACTGGGATGTAATAGATGGTATATGACTCCTATAGGGTCAGTATGTATACAGCATCAGTGTCCTCCGGATGGAGCAGGGACTAGTAGTATACGGTATAATGACTGGTCCGTACAGTACTGGGATGTATATAGATGATATATGACTCCTATAGGGTCCAGTTGTATCAGATCATGTGTCCCCCGGATGGAGCAGGGACTAGTAGTATACGGTATAATGACTGTTCCGTACAGTACTGGGATGTATATAGATGATATATGACTCCTATATGGGTCCAGTAAGTATTACGCATCATGTGCCTCCGGATGGATGCAGGGATAGTTCGTATACGGTATAATGACTGTCCTACAGTACTGGGATGTATATAGATGATATATGACTCCTATAGGGTCCAGTCTGTATACAGCATATGTTGTCCTCCGGGATGGAGCAGGGACTAGTAGTATACGCTATTAATGACTGGTCCGTACAGTAGGGATATATAGATGATATTGACTCCTAAGGGTCCAGTTGTAACAGCATCATCTGTGTTCTCGGGATGGAGTCAGGGACTAGTAGTATACGGGTATAATGACTGGTCGAAAGTTACTGGGATTGTGATATAGATGATATATGACTCCTATAGGGTCAGTCTGTATACAGCTATTGTTCTCCGGGATTGAGCAGGGACTTAGTAGTATACGCTATAATGAACTGGTCCGTACAGTACTGGGATGTTTAGATGATATGACTCCTATAGGGTCCAGTCTGTATACGCATCTGTGTCTCGCGGATGGAGCGGGACTAGTAGTATACGCTATAATGACTGTCCCGGTACAGTACGGGATGTATATAGATGATATATGACTCCATAGGGTCCAGCTAAGTATACAGCATCATGTGTCTCGGATGGAGCGGGACTAGTAGTATACGTTAAGAAATGCGCCGTACAGTACTAGGATGTATATAGATGACATGACTCAATAGGTCCAGTAAGTATACCAGCATATGGTCCTCCGGGATGGAAGCAGGGACTAGTAGTATACGTAGATCATGACTGGTCCGTACAGTACTGGGATGTATATAGATGATATATGACTCCTATAGGGTCCAGTCTGTATACAGCACATGTGTCCTCGGATAGGAGCAGGGAATAGTAACGTATAATGACTGGTCTGTACAGTACTGGGATGTATTAGATGATAATATGACTCCTATAGGGTCCAGTAGGATACAGCAATCATGGTCCTCCGGGATGAGCAGGGACTAGTAGTACTACGGTATAATGACTGCCGTACAGTACTGGGTATGTATATAGATGAATATGATCCTCCATAGGGTCCAGTCGTATACAGCATCACGTGTGTCCTCCGGGATGGAGAGGCGACTAGTAGTTACTGATAAAATGACTGGTGTACAGTATCTGGGTGATATAGATGATATATGACTCCTATAGGGTCCAGTATGTTACGCATCATGTGTCATCCGGGATGGAGCCAGGGACGAGTTTAGTATACACTAGAATATGGTCCGTACAGTACTGGGATGTATATAGATGTATCATGACTCCATAGGGTCCAGTTGTTACAGATCATGTGTCCTCCGGATGGAGCAGGGACTAGTAGTGTATGACTTTATAATGACTGGTCCGTTACAGTACTGGATGTATATAGATGATATATGACTCCTATAGGGTGCAGTAAGTATACAGCATCATGTGTCTCGGGATGGACACGGGACTAGTAGTATACGGTATAATGACTGGTCCGACAGTACTGGGATGTATAATAGTATATAGACTCCTATAGGGCAGTAGTATACGCATAGATGGTCCTCCGGATGGGCAGGACTAGTATTATACAGTTATGAATGACGTCCGTACAGTACTGGATGTATTAGCATGATATAGAATCACTCCGATAGGGTCCCAGTAAGATATACAGCATCATGTGCCTCCGGGATGAGGCAGGGACTAGTAGTATACGGGATAAGAAAACGGACGTACCAGGTCCAGTCTAGATACACAACATCCACAGCCTCCTCCAGGTCCATTCTAGATACACAACATCCACCGCCTCCTCCAGGTCCTGTCTAGATATACAACATCCACAAACAGAGTTAAAGAAGAACATTTTCCTTTAGCTTTTTGGCAGTGATGCGGTTGGTCTCCTTTTGGTCTATGCTTTGCTCCTGACCACAGTGATTGGTGCAGTTCTCGGTGTGGACAGTGTAAGAGCCTCCTTACCTCTGAGCAGTCTCCTTTACAAGATGTTCTTGACTTTGTCCATCTTGCTGTTGCTGCGTTTGCTGATAATTGTCCTTCATGTAGGTTTCCCAGGAGAGCAATGATGAATCCAGGTCTTCATCCAGCTGACGTCCTGCAATGATTCAATAATCGTTTTCTCTGATTAATACACAATGAACCTCTGCATCGTGCACTTACACCTTGCAGATCGTTTAATTCTATGTATGAGTGAAAGACATACGGTTTACAAGACATTAAACAGGCGCCAATTCTGATGATAATATATTCGGTCTGCACTCTCAAGTATCTTGGTGCGTCTGATCCAGGGATCCAACCCCATGTACAGTAAAGTAAAATTGGGACCACGCACTCCAATGGGTTTTATCATGCATTTAATGTCTTCAAAGTGATAGATTACAGCAGTGATACTTGTGTGACGTTTCAGCCTTTCTCAAACCCTGTAAATGGAACATCTATTCAACATGAATATTGACATGAAATATACAAGTGGATATAAGGTACATCAATACATAAAGGTGGAAAAATCCAAGGAACATCAATATAATCTCCGTGTAGTAGTCTAAGATTCTCAGAGCCCGGATTCATCAACAAATGTAGTTGACATCATGACATGCTACTAGTCAGACAGCAAAGCTGTGCAGACATCTACCAGTAGTATCTAAACTCAAAGAAAAGCGGTTAATGCTCAGCAAAGGTTGTGTACCAAAAAATATCCGGGTGCTGGCGCTTAGTTTGGTGTTTGCTGCACGCAGGAGGATGCGCTAGGGGCTCTGTGTGTGAGCCAACTATTTAAACAGGAAGTCCCTCCCCCAGAGGGCGGGGTCGGATGATGCGAACAATGGGGCAGATTTTCTTACCTGGTCCATTCACGATCCATCGGTGCGCTCTCTGCACTGCATTCGGGTCCGGCCTATTCCTGGTGAAGGTAAGCACGAGTCCCGCGACCCTTTTTTTTTTAAAAATGCGGTGTTTTTTCTGGATCCGTTGGGTTTTTTTTTGGCCCCCCCCCCCCCCCCCCCGATTTCCGTCGCTTGCATGCCAGCGCTGATGTGGCAAAATTTGATTGCGTGCACCAAAATCCTGGGGCAATACACGGAAAATTGGCGCAAATCTGAAATATTCGGGTAACACGTCGGGAAAACGTGAATCAGGCCCTTAGTAAATGACCCCCATTGGGGCACATTTACTTACCTGGTCCAGTCGCGATCCAGCGGCGGGTTCTCTGGCGCTGATTCGGGTTCTGCTGGGATTCACTAAGCTCCGTGTGCCGATATTCACCAGGTGTCGCTGCTGCGCCGAGGTCCGCCGCAGTTCACCTGCTTTTTTTCTGGTGTATGTGAGTGCTTGATCTTGCGACACAAATGGCTTTTTAAATTCCGCGTTTTTTCCGAATCCTTAGGGTTGTCCACGCCCCCGATTTCTGTCGCATGAAAGTCGGCGCAATTGTGCCAAAAATCGCGTGCGCCACAATCCCATGAAATACAGCGCAGAGTGGAAATATTCGGGAAAAACCCGACGGATTCGTGGCTGCGGACCCTTAGTAAATGTGCCCCAGTGTGTCAGGTCTGATCCTATTGCCTCCTATGTAAGGAGAATCTACACCAAAGTGAGATTTTAACTAAACGTTTTAGAGCAGAGAAATATCCTCCTTCTCTTATCCAAACGGCCGCCAAGAAGGAAACATGTCAGCTTCCAAGAAATAAAAGCACAGACAAAAATCTCTATAGCGTTAATTTTATTACGACTTTTTCAAGTGACGGTCAAAGAATTCTTATCATTCTAAATAAACATTGGGAAATACTGATGCACGATCCCTATCTGAGAGAATCCATCCCCAAATAACCACAGCTGACCTTCAGAAGGTCTGAAACCCTAAAGAACATCTTAGCACCCAGCCGTCTCCGGCCAGAGGAAGCGACGAAAAATGATAAGTCTTCTTTCTTTCTAGGAAGTTTCAAATGTGGACACAACCGATGCAAATGTTGTGAATCGATAACACATAGACAGAGTATGCTTACGTCCACTGTCACCAGAGAAGTGTTCCCAATAAAAAGTTTCTTAAACTGTAGCTCCAAATATATCATATGTTTGATTGAATGCAAGTGCAAACTCCAGTATATAGGACGCACCATCCAACCATTGAGAGAGAGGCTCAATAAGCACAGTGTCTCACGTCATGCAGCAAGTCATCATGATTGTAATCTGAGTGCTTTTAGTATAACTCCTATCGAGCACATAAAACCCAACACACCACAGAGATTCGATTATTTAAAAAGAAGAGAAATGTATTGGATTCTTAAATTACAGTGTTTGACACCCACCGGGCTGAATGAAAGCCTCTATTCTTATGCAGCTACAGCTTTAAGTGTTTTGTGGATCCCCCCCCCCCTTTTTTTCTCTTATTCATTTATTACAGTACTAGGATGTATATAGGTGACATGACTCCTATAGGGTCCAGTATGTATACAGCATCATGTGTCCTCCGGGATGGAGCAGGGACTAGTAGTATACGGTATAATGACTGGTCCGTACAGTACTGGGATGTATATAGATGATATATGACTCCTATAGGGTCCAGTCTGTATACAGCATCATGTGTCCTCCGGGATGGAGCAGGGACTAGTAGTATACGGTATAAGAACTGGTCCGTACAGTACTAGGATGTATATAGGTGACATGACTCCTATATGCAGGGGTTAGTAATTTGCATTGTGGTGCTCGGCCGTCCTCTGTAGGATCTCCTTCTCGTTGGCGTAGAGGGGGATCTTGTGGTCCAGGAGCTGCCAGCGCAGAGACACCTCAAAATCAGATTCTTTTAAGTTCTACAAAGACACAATAATCATGAATTGTAAAAAGATGCGAGAGCAGAACCATCATCGCTACAATCATGGGGCAGAGAACCTCATGTAGGCACCAGGACAATATGGCGGCTCAAGGTGAAGGAGTCAGGATGATCCATCCACAAGACCAAGGGACACGGGGGCTCCAAGGCACCGGGGACAATAATTCTATACAGTTATGTTTGGGGGGTCACCTCCCCTGTCCCTCCTCTTAGTGTTCCCACATTTTCTGGATATGTTGTGTCAGTTTGATCCATGATGGTTATTTGGAAGGTTTGGGAAATATTTTCTCCATCGTTTGGAGAATTTCTGGTGCTCTTCATGGTACAGTCTCTCCTGGTCTGTTATGGTGGACAGAAGGCAAAGCTCAGCCCAAATGTCTCCTACACTTATAGATTATCTTACCCTCCACCCAGATTCCGGCAGCATCCTCCTCTGCTATAGACTTACCACTAAGTGTTATTAGGGGACGTCCTAACTCCCACAATATGCCCCCGTGTGCCCCAGAGAGGTAGGTCCTGGTGTGTGACTGTTACCTTAAGAAACAAATCATTGGATTCTTTGGTGTCAAAGTGAATATTGATTGCCAAGGTCTCAATCCAAGCGTTATCTGTGTTTCGTGGATCATCCAGGTATCCGTGGAAAACCTGAAACAAATCCATGTCACATCAATTCCCTGTCTTAGACGCCCCACAATGATAACCCCCATCATACCCACCTCTTTCCCAGCACCAAGTAGAGCCAGGAACTCGCTGAGATATCCGCGCTTCAGGAGGCTCTGGAATTTAAGTGGAAGCTGCTCCCCAGGATCCAGCGTCCCCTGTGATACAAGTCCTACGGTTACCCACAATTCTCTTTGCTTTACATTAATAGAGAAGTGGACTTACCCCTGGCAGTGCCCACAGCTCGTTCCTCCTCAGCTTCACCACCAGAACCTCCAGCATTCTCCGGGACATCTTCTTATTGGCAGCACCAGATTTGTTTGTACTCCATCTGTGGACCAAGGATGGAGACACATTACAGATCTGAAGATCTAGAAAGCACAAACCACGATGAGGAGATGCCAACCACTCATCCAGACGCTACGAGGGGACATCTAAAGTTCAAGCTTTTCGGGTGTTCAACTATGGGTATGACACATTCTTCTTATCACTGAATGGACCCTTTCTACCTAGACCACTCGTACATGTTCCTCTCACCTGGTCAGTACTGGATGAAGAGAATGATTGGGGCCAAACCAGCGCAGACTCCCGACGCCCTGCAGCCCAGTTCTTCCCATTGGGTTACTAAGGGATTGAGAAGAAGTGCATGGTCATCATGAGGTTGAGCGTTGGGAGTTGGGGATGTACAGCCATGGGCAGTGATTGAGTAGACACTTACAGCGGGAGTCCGTTCTCCACCTGATATGTTCCCAGGCAGCTGCGGAAGTCCAGCAGACCATCCAGCCCATTGTATTTCCTCTTCTTCTGCTCCATTCTGTGGAGATATCACATACGTTCATCACTCTCCACCATCTATGTACCAACAAATGCTGAAGGAAGCAGATGTCTTACTCTTGTGCTGGATCGTACATCCCCCGGTCATATCTCTCTGCGTTATAAAGTGGAGGATTGTAGTTTGGGAAGTCCACCTGTAGAGACAACATTGTGTAAGAATTCATGACATAACCCTGAGGTCTTAATACTGTCATGTGTGTATGAAGACCTGCAGGTGATCTCCATACATACAGGCAGAGAAGGCTCCATCGCCAACTACCCTACTCATGGCAATGGTGGTATGGGGGGCTTCAGGAGTTGTTCCATCATATAACTAAAGTTGGGCCTCGAGCAGCCGGTGCAGTGACCTGAATGATTGTAGGTTTATTACACGTAACAGGTTTGGTGATCCATGGAGGGGATCCTTCTAAAAGTACTCGGTAAACAGGTTGAGGTCATCTCGTTGCTGTCAATTGCTGCAGCTTAGCTAAACCATGTTAGGCCTCTGACCAGCTGGTACCATTGACCACTGACCAGCTGGTACCATTGACCACTGACCAGCTGGTACCATTGACCACTGACCAGCTGGTACCATTGACCACTGACCAGCTGGTACCATTGACCACTGACCAACAGGTGCCATTGACCACTGACCAGCTTGTGCCATTGACCACTGACCAGCTGGTACCATTGACCACTGACCAACAGGTGCCATTGACCACTGACCAGCTTCTACCATTGACCACTGACCAGCTGGTACCATTGACCACTGACCAGCTG
>WNYA01001888.1:17382-55827 GCA_019512145.1 Engystomops pustulosus | reverse complement strand
CTTTGCTGCAATATGCAGCAAAGAATTACCGGCTATGGAAAGGGCTCAGCCCGTGAGCCCTCTCCATGAAGCGCGACACGACCACCGCCGTGAATACACGGCGGGCGGGCGGGATTACCGGCGTATAAGACGACCCCAGAGAAGACAGCAGATTTTTCTGTCTTCAAAAGTCGTCTTATACGCTGGAATATACGGTAGTCCAGTACTGTATTGCAGTATATAGCAATATAACTGATATCTGATGATATCTCAACCTGCCATCTGCTGGCTATTTGAGATCATTACACATGGCAAGCCTAAGAGTCTCAATGAGACTGTAATCTGCCATGTAATGGTAAGTTAGGTGCTGTGGTTGACCGCAGCACTTAACAGGTTAACTGCCACAATCTGTGCCAGGGCCAACTATAGCAGTTACAGGCGGGCGTCAGCTGTAATATACAGCCTACACCTGCTGTGTATGGAGAAGGCTCATCTTGTGGACTCTCTCCATGCAACCTTCGTAGCACAAGGATGTTATAGTTTGTCCTGGTGCGCGGAGGTGTTAAAGGAAATCTACCATCAAACTCCATCGTGATAAACCAGGGACACTTACTCATAGATCCAGGCACCGTGATTGTGGTAATCCCATTATATTTGTTATCCATGGCCTACTTCCTTCCAAAATATACTTTAAAATGATGCTTTATCTTAGTCTGATGTTTTTTGTTGTTGTTGTATCTTTGTGTCTAATGTTTCGGAGCATTTACTAAATTTGGGACTTTTTCAAGCAGTGCACAGAAATTTTCTGGTGGAGCTGTAAACCCGGTTTGTGCCTAATTTTCTATGTATTTTTCCTGCATCCAGATGTATGATTTGGAGAGACTAGGTCATAGTGAATTATCAGGTTACCAAAATTTGGGATTATTCAGTTTAAATAAAAAGATATGTGAGGGGAGACCTCGCTATATACAATGTAGCAAATATCCTGAACGGACAGTACAAGGATCTCTACGAAAGATGCTTTTTATACCTAGGCCTTGTGACAGACAAGGTGGCATACCTGCGCCTGAGGGAGTGAGAGGCTTATTTCAACATTCAACATAGACAGGAGGCATCCTCTACCTAGAGGGCAGAGGATGGAGTTCTACCATCACCATATACAAGGCGAACACACGTCACTAGAGCGTCAACACTACGGCATCTTACACTAGAGGAGGAAGGCGGTTACAGACAGGGAGCTTTACTACACTAGAGTCAACCATAGACAGGGGGGCAATCCTCTACCGCCCTAGAGGAAGAGGCGGGTTCTGACCTCACCATAACAGTGGGATCAATCCTCTACGCCTGACGGAGAGGGCTGGTTTCATATCCGACATACGATCAGCAGGGGCATCCTCTATCACCAGAGTGAGGAGGCGGAGGGTCTACTCATCACTCATAGACAGGGGGCTACTCCTTCTACACCTAAGGAATAGGCAGTTTCTAACACCATCACTCCAAGACAGAGGGCATCCTATCACCTAGTAGGAGAGGCTGCGTGTTCTAACCTTTCACCACATAGACAGGTGTGGGCATCCTCTACAGCCTAGATGGGTAGAGAGCCTATGCGGTTCTAAATACCATCACCATAGACAGGGGGGAATTGTCTACCACCTAGAGAGAAGGGGTCGATCTATCATCACCATAGACAGGGAGCGATCCTACACACTAGAGGAGCAGGTGGTTCTGTACCATCAACGCGTATGACAGGGTGTCTCCAATTCCTCTAGACACCTAGAGGAAGAATGGTTTACCATCACCTATTACAGGAGGCAAAGCCGCTCTCTCCCAGCTAGAGGAGGAGGAGGCTTCTACCATAATCACACCCATACGACCGGGGAATCCTCTACACTCAAGGCAGAGGTGGTTCTACACTCAACATAGAAGGAGGGTCATCCTCTATACCTAGAGCTGAGATAGGACGGTTCCTACCATCACCATAGACATGGGGGTGCATCCTGTGCTATACCTAGAGGAGATCGGCATGTTCTGCCATCACCATGTAAGACATGGGATCATCTCTAGTACACCCTAGAGGAGGAGGATGGTTCTACCATCACCCATAGACCAGGGACAAAATCAACTCTATTCCCTAGAGGAGGATAAGAGGTCTACCATCACCATGACATATACTGATAAGAGCAGTGAGTACTATGGAACTCTCTGCTGCAGGAGGTTGTGTATGCTCGGACTCATATGTACATGTTCAGGAGAGGGCGCTGGATGCCCACGTTCTCTGAACGAGCAAAACACCTGCCTAGCTTAAATTGTGTCGTCTTGTAAATACACATAATGTTAACATTAATCGAAATAGCGAAATTCACCTCCCTCCTCAACCCCCCACTTTGTAATTAGTTTTCATAAAACAAATCCATTAAACTTGTTCAAGAATACATGTTTAATTTTAAAAATGCAAAAGATTTAGATAATTTGACAAAAGAGTTACTGTGCAAAACGGTTAAATATTTAAATCATCTGAAATAGTCCAATTTGCATGATTTTAAATCAGTTCCATGATAAAAAAAACTTTCGCAACAAATACAAAATGACATTGCCTATGCTGAAACTCACGATTCATGTTGCTGCCACATACAGAATCAACGTAAAAGTAAAGGAACCACAGAACTCAAAGGTGTTGTTCCCCATAAAAGAAAAAACTTCGAATGCCTATAAACATTTTTAAACCCTTTACTTCACATTTTACTCATTTTATGGGACCCGTTTTTGAGTCTCCCTCATCACTCAAGGCAGGGGTGTAACTACAGTTGGGTAGCAGAGACATTAGCAGCGGTTATGGGGCCAGTGTGTCAGGGGGGCGGCGCATAGCATCTCTACCTGACACATCTAAAAGTAGTGGAGGATGATTTTCCTATTCTATACTTAGTATGCTGTACATGCATCATTTCTTTATTATGTAATATGAGGCTTGGTCACATTGTCAGATGGCAGTGATGTCACTCCTTGTTACCCCTCGCTAAAAAGAAGCATGGCAGCTGCTCAAAGAGTCGCTGCTGCGTCGCCTGTGCTTTTGTATGTAAAGGTAGTAGTGGTCTGCTTGTGGTGTGCATCCTGTGCTAACAGATGCTGCATATCCTATATACAAACGGAAGACAGCAATACTCAGCACACAAGTTTGCCTATAACATGGATCTGCCTAGTGGGCCGGTCGTAATCCTTTCCCTGTTCAACGCACACATGCTGCCAGGGGTTGCGCCTAGCAAAGCATGGAAAGCACCATCATTATACAGGTAGTCCTCACATTCATCTATCACAGTGCTGTACAGTTCAAGCACTGTGGTGGTGTAGTTGCTGTTACCTCCCACGTCATGAAAAGTGTAGTGGGAAATCGATTAGATATGCTAATGGATTATTGGACATTCAAGGTTCATTGCCACTAGATTTTAGGACCTCATTGCTAGGTTTACCGGCTAGGTGAGGGGGGGAACCAATGGAAGGGATAGAGGCATATGCTCTCAAATGGCAGTATTATGAAAATAATTTAGATTAGGAGGGTTTAATTTGCCTGACGGGTTACTATTTAAAGTCGTTTAAGGCAGTCTCATTAAAAATCTGATTTATATCATTATCAATGCTTTATTAGTCTAATAAGTGTGTTCGTGAGCCAAATTGTACTACGCCTTTATGTACTTTTATGTTGTAATTTCATAGGTCTAACACAAGCTGCTGATGAAGCTTTGAGTGCCCGGTTGTATATACTTGTCTACCATTTTGATAATACATGTAAACTCTGCTATTAATGTTATGACAACAATTTTGAGTTCATGGTTAGATAGTGACACACAACCGTTGGAGGCTAACTTGGTTTGGCACAACTGGATACTCCATGACCACGCCCCCCCCTCTATACTGAGATGCACATGTAGGCCTCTAAATACACCCGTGCCGCTACCCTCTAATTGTAACCTGCCCACCCCTTACTAATCAACTTGCCTCCCTAGCGGAGAGTCTTTAGCGATCGGACAGATGCCTTCCTCCAATGCAGTACTTTTCTATACACGTACTGTGCGCCCAGAGAACAAGGCCCAGGTTTCGGTCGAAAATAAGTGAGACAGTGCAAGGAGTTGGAATAGAGCAGGAGTTTGACACTGCAGGATGCTGAATTAAACTAGATACAAATTTTGTCACCAGAGAGACCATTGTTAATGAAGTACACCTCCTCAGTTCCCGCACTAGAGCCCATGGCAAGTTAATATCTGCTCAAGGGTGTTTTTTGATTATAAAAAAAAATATCGGTTTACAGAAAAAGTATGTTAGTATTGTAGCCTTTCAATTAGCATCTGTGTTTGTGACAGGCAGTTGCCTTTTGGGAGGGGCTGGAAAGGAGCAGGCCCCCCCACCCTTGGGAATATTGGCTCTCTGCCAGTGTGACCTTTTCAAATCATATGAATAAACCCATCACTTGGCTATAAGCAACCCCAGCTGCTCCTCTACAGCCATATCCGAGTCGGTGTGGACTTGTTTTCATATATTTGAAAAGTCACATGTTTCCCAAGGGTTGGGGGGATACGCTCCTGTGCCGCCACCTCCCATTAGGGCAACTGCCTAGTCACACGCAGATGCTGAATGAAAGGTAGCAATAGACATACATATCTTTTTTTCTGTAAAACCTATTTTTTATACAAACACACTTTGGCAGTGTATGTACTATGCTCTGTGGGGACTGGGGGAGTGCTAAAATGGGTCTCCTGGTGACAGCTTCCCTTTAATTTTGATTCACTGCCTGAAAAATGCCAGATTCATACTAAAATCAACAAACCATAAAATAGATTTGCTCTTCTCAACAAGGATGTATTCTGTATTAACTTTTAATTGGAACTAAGTAGTCATGTGACTACTAATTCGTTTCTATTGATTACCTGGCACCCGATACTAACCTTTTAAACAAACTTTGCAAAAAAGTAAATAGAAGAAACTTTATAATAGATGTTATCAGAGCAAAGTGTTACGGCTATGAATAGAAGGAATGTGCTTTGTTAGGACCAGCCCTGAAAGATGCAAGAGGGCAAAAACAAAAGTTCAGTGTGGTGCAGGAGCGTTCAGAGGTGTCCATATACCATTATACTACTGGTAGTCTACTTTCTTCTACTTTGTCATGCAAGAAATAGTTAGGGACCAGCACCAGTCTACATTAGTAGAACATGACACAACATTTGAATGGAGGAAATAATAACAGTGTTTATGAAGTGAAGCTAAAAAACCTAGGACTTGCTCATATCACGGGCCATGAACGATGGTCTGTTATTTGCAGCCCACAGGACATCGATGTGCGAGGTCTGTTCACATGCCAAGACAAAGGAAAAGGACTGGTGGAGCTGCAGAATAGGACCTTTCCCAAATTTTCCGGCTTAGTGCAGTCACCAGTGACCGTGTAAACAACAGCCATTTACACAAGCCCATAGAATTAAATGGGGACATGTGCTAGCTGTTGAAGACTTACAAAATACACATACATGTGCCTAAGGTCTTATGTTAAAGAAATCTACCATCAAATTCAAGCAATATACACAAGGGGCACCCACCCCTGCTCCCTCAGCATTGAGAATGCAGCAGGAAATGCTCACTGCTCAAATGCCAAGGAAGCAGGGGAGAGGGGGAGTCAGTATAACAGTCTGTAAATCCAGATCACCAAGATAGTCTCTTGGGTTTATTAGCATAATTTTAAAAGTTGATTTTAAAGGGAAAGAGGTCATGGAAAACAAATATAAGATTACCACTTGTGAGAGGTGTTGTGTGGGAAAACCGCTATCTGTCTTACAGGCAGATGAAATGCATGTGGTAAAAGCCCTGGGTTTGTCTGCAGTAACCCAAGGGTTAATGCAGACATGATAAGCAGGAATAGTCTGTTTTGTCTGTGTTGGTCTAGCTAACACAGACACATTTGTAATGTCTGTACTGGGCCTGCTTATTATGGAGTAGGGGTAGGCTGGTAGTGGGACTCCTACTCCATCCAGGGTTCGGTATAGTCCACAGGTGCGGGTCATAGACCTCGTCCACGGTCGGTCCTAGACCAGGCCAGAAGCAGTAGGAGAGGCACTACCTGGAGAGCTGAAAGCGAGATTGCATTCTGACAGCAAAGGTAACTGAGGGCCTCCTGTCTTGCTGCTGGCCAAGAGCGGGTGCCAGGCAGCCTGGTACCCGGATAGCTAGGGTCCTCAAATGTGTTAGACAGCGCCTAGCCGGGCAGGAATTACTTTTGTAACGTTTTTGCATGTGCCCAAGCCAAGGCTGAATTTGTGTTCTGTTTTGCAAGTGTGAATAAAACACTTAAGTTGGACTTTAAACCGGCGTGTGTCCCTGCTTCCTGCACTGCTACCAGTCAACTACCAGAGCAATTCCCCATACACTGTATAATTAGCATAATAGTTGATAGTTTGATTTTATTACCGGTGTCACAGTGCTTGAATCAGTAACTGCTCCGTTTTACAATTCTTGATTCTTTGATGGTGGATTTTCTTTAATATTTCCCACAAAGTTCATGTTTTTGTTTTTTTTAAGACTGTTTGATCAGGTTTAACAAGAATTACATTTGTACCTTGCATGCTGCAACATTTTTAATAAACTGGGTCCAAAAACAATCCAAAGTCAGATTCTTTAGGATGGCAATTGTTAGGGTACAGCTATATCAATCCCTTCAGTTATCCATGTTTGACCATCCATCAACAAAACCCATGGAGGGAGTCAAAAGTCCCAGGAAAATCCTATCTCAGAATCAAAAAAGGTAAAGTACCCCTGCAAGTAATGAGTGAAGCAAGGGTGGGGGCACTACCTTTAATGCCATGTCTGGACCATAGCCACCAGCACGAAAATTACTTACTAATTGGATTAAGGAACAGGATGGTCATTTCTCATATCAAGGGACAGCATTGACACAGAAATTGATTGTCTTTTTCACATTCAAGTGGGAGGTTTATTAAAGACTATAAAAATCATTAAAAATGTTGTAGAAATACAACACATTCCTAGTCATCTGTACCAGATACAGACACTGGTTCCTTCTTCAGTTGCCATCTCCCTGGTATTTTAATTTTAGTCCAATAAAGATTTGACCTAATGCCAATAATAAGTCCATGTTAGGAATAGGTGTGACTTTCTATGGAGATGCAACAAGGGCATTTTCCTTTGTTTTTGCACTTTGGTGGGATTTTAGAAGTGTAATAGAAAACAGCGGCTGCATGTCTAGTCACGTGGCAAGCGTGGCGTCATGGCTGCTGTGTGTCTTCGTCTTTACAACAACAGGTCATAATGCTAATATATAGCACATTTATAAAAATGGGATATGGTCTTTACAATCAAAATACAGTACAGACGGTCCCCTACTTAAGGACACCCGACTTACAGACGACCCATAGTTAAAGACGGACCCCTCTGCCCACTGTGACCTCTGGTGAAGTCTCTGGATGCTTTACTATAGTCCCAGACTGCAATGATCAGCTGTAAGGTGTCTGTAATGAAGCGTTATTGATAATCCTTCCCATTACAGCAAAAAATTTTGAAACTCCAATTGTCACTGGTACAAAAAAAAAAAAAAAAAAAAAAAAAAAAGTCTAGAACTACAATTTTAAAATATATAGTTTCGACTTGCATACAAATTCAACTTTAGAACAAACCTATGGACCCTATCATGTACATAACCCGTGGACTGCCTGTATATTGAACCTAAGGAGCTCCTTGTACCTGACTTGGGTTTTTTCTGATGTCAAAATGTATAATATAAGATTTACAGTACATTTTCCATTATAAATAATACCTGTGCAAAAGATCACATTTTTAGTCTTGAACCTGACAGTCATGAACTCTTCTATATTAGCCTTCTCCATCAGCAGCCAAACGGAAGTCTACACCAAATGACCAGTGTGACCTACTATGGTGGGTGAACCGTCTTACCTTGTTATTCATAGTACAGTGTGGTTTCTATACCCATCACACATGGCCTAAGCAAGCAATCCCTACTCCAGTGCCAACCACTGATTGACTCATATGTAGTGCCCTGCCTTTTTTTTTTCTTTTTTTTTAAAGGACACCTGTCATGTCACCACTACCTGATGCAACAGCTCACAAGGATCCCATCCCTTCCTTTATCTAGTTATTCCATACATTAATCATTATAAAATCATCATTTCTTTATTATGTAAATGAGGCTGGTCACATGGTCAGAGGAAGTGATGTCACCCCTGTTACCCCTCGCCTCTCCTCCTCCTGCTCATGTCTGTGTGTAATGTATAGTAAAGCATGGCTTGTGTCTGTGCTGCATCTGTTGACATGCTCTGTCCTCCCATACACATGTGAGATACACAGACATCAGCTACACAAGTACCTGACATGTCCTTCCATAACATGGCTGCAGCCTGGAGCTCCTATACACACAGGGGGCGCCAGCACCAGCAAGCACATCATTATACAGCCTCACACCCATTATACAGGCTGTCAGTCATGCACTGGGGGTGTGGCTGTGCCTCCCACTCATGAATAAGCTGGACATCTTGAATATCCTAATGACTCATTGGACATGTCACAGGTCATTTGCATACAGCTTTAGAAAATATATATGAAAATATATTTAGTTTAGGGGGGGGTATTTTGCCTGAAGGGTTCTCTTTAATGACCAAGGGTTGTAGGACATTTTGGCATTGACACTCTACCAAACCAAAAGATTTCACTTTGCCCAAGTTATACTGAATTATACGTGAATATGGATAGTGAATGTGGTCACACAACAATCCCAAAAATTGAAATCCTACTTGATCTCTGCACTGTGGTCTCTCAGTAGCAACCCAACTTTTATTACTCTGCATTGAAGCATAATCAAAGTGCAATTTTTCGGCATGTGACAAGTGTTATATGCAAAAAGGTTATGTCACCCTTATTTAAAGAAAGATTGAAGCATATATAATAAATAGTAAATCACTTTAATTTTTATCTGAAATGAACATGGATTCCGTGACTGCTAAGGTGGACGTATACAGTAAACTATAGTCAGTTAAACCGCCTTCTGTATAGAGGCTTTTCCAATACGCCAAAAGATGATCGGAAGGGATATAAGGATTCACAGTTTTAATTTTTCATCTAAAGAGAAGGCACCAGGCGAGGAGACTTGTCCTATTCATCTAACAAGAGGAAAGCCACCAGGGAAGTGGCCAATTCTATTCAACTAAGAAAAGGTAAGCCACAAGGGTAGGTTACCAAACCTATATCTACATGGAGTTAAGTAGCAAAGGTAGGTGGCCAATCCAAGTACTCCAAGTAGAGGTAAGCCACCACTGTTATAAATTGATGGATGGCGTTTAGGAAAACTTGCCAAGTGCCTTCAATAGTTTTTCAGCCAACAGCTACCTGAAGACTCATCCAATTTACATGGAAGAGAGTGTTCAATAACCATATCTATTCTTTTTTATTACAATACAAAAATATAAAACAGTCCCTCCTATTTTTATCTGTACCAGGCACCAAGTTTTCCAATGACTTTGTTTGTCGGAGCCTCTTTTATGGCTTTACATACTCTGCAATAATGCGTTTGCCAGTTAGTATCTGCAAAGGGATGAAGCCTGGACCTCCATGAAAAATACTGTTGGTAAGCCTTCTCATCTTTGTCCAACTTTAGGATATGTTTAGCAAGCTGTTCAGCTGTGGAGAAGTCTTCTACATGTATAAAAGAGTCTTTAGGAATGAAACGCTCATAGTTTTGACGGGAGGGACCAAGAACAATTGGCACACATCCGGATGATAATGCATTCTTCCATAGTTTCTCTGTAATATAGTCTTCATGGATAGAGTTTTCAAAAGCAAAATAGAACTTATACTGGGACAATATTTTTGCATGCTCAGTTCTTGGCAGACCTAGATGCTGCCTTCCATAGACGTCCACAGATAGAAACTTCTTGATCTCCTCATAATAGCGCACTCTTTTAGAACTGGGGTTCCAGTTACTCACTACCCAGGCAACCAACTTGGTCTTTTGTGGCATAGTGAAATTGTCTCCTGGTTGATTCGGCTCTAGCCAACCATAAGGGGAGAAAATATCCGAGTCAGCTCTGTAGGACATTGTGAGGTTGATGAGATTGTCCATGAAATGTAAGTTTGGGCTGTGTGATGGAGACTCCAAGTTGAACCATACCCAATACTGGTTTGGTGATTTTGGTAACGGAGGTAACTGTTTCTTGGAATAACACACATCTCTGTGATGCATAACAACTGCAGCTGCAGAAGAATACAACGATCTGTTAGCTGTGTAATAACATCCAGAAAGATCGTTATAAGGTGGACATTTATTCAGTGGAAATACACCACCAAATGGCCAAGTCCAAACAAGGATAATCCTCGTTTCATTAACTGGCTCCTGATGGACACTTACACTTGAATAAGAATAAGAAAATTCTTCATTTAACACTGAGCGATTTGCATAGTTATACACAAAAAATAAAGCAAATGCCAGGCCAAACTGAGCAATAAATACAAAAATATAATTCCTGTACGCCTGGGCCTTCCCGTGGTGCTCCATTTGTTTAATGAGAAGCAACGGAACAGCTTGCAACTGGAGAGAAGAACCTTTTCACAAGTTTCATACCTATTAGAAAAAATAACAGAATATATTAAATGTCAAATAGTTAACCCCTCTAAGGAGCACAAAAGATAACAAACAATAAAAGTTCACTATTAAGAGCGACGATTTTGCTAACCACCCTGCCGAGAACAATGGGTGGTTGGGTTCCCATGTTGATCTCTTCCATACCAATGGAGCATTGTTACTTTGCCAAGTAGATACAGCTTTTTGACTACTACAGACAGGGTAGGGGGTAGAGGCTCCTGCTGCAGCCAGTTGTTCTACACCGCTGTGCACCCACTCTGCCAGAATCCACTCTAAGCTTACTATGCTCTTTTTTTTTCTTAATAACGACTTTAAAAATTATGAAAATGAGCCTGAGGGTCCTTAGGCTCCATTAGCACCTATTGAGCCAAGAGCCCCTCAGTCTCATTTGCATAATTTTATAAGCTTTATAAGCTTTTTTTTTTTTGTAAAAAGGGAGAAGCATAAGAAGCTAAAAGAAGAACAGTATCCATGTCAGTGTGCTGGGTTAACGATCCTTCATCCTGGTGGTAGATTTCCGTTACAAAATTTTGTGCATGTAATGGTTTTGGCATGTAATCAGCTTTATTTGGTTGCCCACATATTTTTTGATTCATAGAGGTTTTTCAGTAGCTTTTTTTCAATATTTTTGTCTGGGGGCAAATTATGAAAATATGCCTTTTACATGTCTCATTCTTTAAAAACTTAATTTAGTATGAATTTGCAAATGTAGTCAGAAAATGCATATATTGAGGGACATTTATCACTCCTATTGCTTTTCTTTTTTTCCAACTTTTTAGGTGCCAAAATCAAGTCGAGTACCATAATTAGCTGCCCCAAGGAATTAATGCAGTAGCCATAAACCCCAGATAGTAGCCCGGATGTTTGAACAATATGTGCAACTTTTGAGCTCTGAAATTGTCCCATTCTTGCCCCTCATAAGTCGCAAAACAGAGCATGCTAGACCTAGACATACTTTTGCAGCAACAATTTGGGACTAAAGAGTCGCACACAAAAACAAAATGTAGCAAAAAAAAAAAAAAAAAAAAAAAAAAAAAAAAAGGGACTACACAGGCAACTCATCACATGGGGAAAAAGGGGAAAAAAAACTTGGATACATTGCAATAAGTAGACCAAGTTCATGAAACTTGAAAAAGTGGCACCCGAGAAACTATGATACATGTGCCCCCCAGGCTTACTTTTGCAGCTACTATTTGGTACAACAAAAAAAGTATCGCAAAAATAAAAAATATATGTGCCCCATTCAATAGTTTCCAAACACAAGAGACATTCACCAAGTGAAGCAGCAGTATCAGAAAAGGTGGCCACATACTAATCTGAACACAGGTAAAACGCAAGACAATTTATGAGTTTGCTTGTGTTTGTGACTCTACAATATATTGTAGTTAAAGTGTCTCCAGACTTTTCCAAAGTCCACATGATTTCCGATATTTATGGGACTAAAAAGGGTAGGAGATTTGTAATCCTTTATCCCGTATCACTTTGCCCGTTAACGCTTTGTAATCCAATCAATTGCTCAATAAACCTAATGGATTCAGTAACCTCTTTTGTTGGATTTTAAGTTCCAACTAAACATTGTACCGGGGAGGTACGATTATACGCATTTATATCAAGTACATACAAAAATATTTAAAAAAAAAAAAAAAAACACAGACTCAAAGGGAACCTCAAAAGGGATCCATAACCATTAACTGTTTACACAGACATCAGCAATGTATCTGGTCAGCTCCAAAGCATAGAGTAGTCATCTTACTTGCTCACTCATTGTGGCAGCAGGGACATTTACTATAGTGTCACGTATAACACTACATTTACAGGTTTATACTGACTATTCAAATTCATAAACATTTCCATCCTACCTTGGGTCCCAATCAGAAAAGTGAGAACTTCTTGCGTTGAAGGTGGCAACTCGTCCCACAAATGATAATTACTTCCAAAAGAAGAGAGATTTACCCTTTCCCAAAAAATCTCCACTCATCTGGTAAACCATCCACCCCCAGCAGAAGTAAATTCTACCAATATTATGGAGGACATCTGCTCCTCCATTTATGCTTGTTCCCCATCTAATGGCCTATGTTGGTCACGTCTTTGTATGAATTAATAACTCAACAAGTCAGCCCAAAGTCCATAAGCTCTGAGCTGGAATACATCTCCCAAAGATAGTACAATGATAAGAATTACATTATCATAAAAGTAAGCCTGGCTCCCAACAACGGTAATAAAAGCCAGTGTTGTATACTTCCACAGGATTAAAGTCCAATCGCGATAATGTAGTGGAGGGAGGAGTAAACTACTTCAGAAGTAGATGTAGATTCCTCCTGCCTCCCTCTGCCCTAATCTGTAATCTAATAATCCTTGAACCTAACCTAACTTGTTAAAAACTTTATTTTAGTAATATGTAAATTAACTGCAGGGGCTACTGGGGCGTGGAGTAGCCTTAGCTCCCAGCACACAGCCAGGCTAGTACACGCCCCAGTAGCCTCCACAGTTACTATAATAAAGTTTTTTTTTTAACAAGTTAGGTTCCAGGATTAAATTACAGATTAGGGCAGACGCAGGAGGAATCTACCATCAGATCTACTTCTGATTGTAAATTCCTCATGGTTTCCTATAAAGCTGAGCCGCACATCTTAAGTGACAACCGAATCTGTAACATGCCCCTATAATGAAAAATAAATAAATAAAATTATATATATTTTGCAGACTTTTTTGCTATGACAATTGACGTTTAGATTTGGAGGTCTCCCATTTTACTTGATCATCTTTGAGATGTTTCTGCACCATGATTGGTGTCCACTTGTGATCAAATTTAAGAGGTTGTTCACAACCCCATCTATATATAGGGTCTCACAATTGACACATCAGAGCAAAATATAAGGATATGGAGAAGGGTACAAAAAGATTTCTGCTGCTCTAAAAGTACCCAAGACCATGGTGGCCTTCATAATTCTTATAGTAGGAACTCTTCCTTTTTTTAGCTTTTGGTGGTCAATTATCTAAGCTTTATACTGCATGGGGCTGTTCTGACCACCTTCAGGAGGAAATGTTCCTTTAAATCCATAGTGGTGCCTTGGGAAGGGAAACAACTAAACTGAAATGCAAGTGGTTGTGTGTAAACTATTGGCCTTCGAGTTGACCCAATTCCTTTTCATCCTCTATCACAGTGGGATGTCTATAGGGTCCTGCGAGTTCACTACTTAACTTTTTGGTGATGCCAGTTACACGCGTCTTCATTTGCTAGAATGAACCACCTACATTATCACAAGGGATCGTCAGGGTCAATAATATAATACACATGGCTGACCAGCTTTCATACTTTATATTAATACACTAGTGATTTTAAATCTTAGGGTTAGCTGGAAGTAGAAGACAAGAGTTCTTTTCATTCGTTACATCCTTTTATCCACGAGAGCTTAACTAATCAGAAGGAATGACTAATCTATGAAATATAGTGCCGGATTACACATAATGGGCATAGCTACAAAGTACAGTACGAATAGAGTGACTGTGACTTATCACCAAGTTATTTGACCATCCAGGTGAGAAGACTGTGAAATCCTTGGCTGAACGTTATGAGTGGTCGTTGTGTAATAGCGATGTATATAATAAGGTATTGTGCATGAATACTTGTTCAATGTATATGGTGCATTATGACTAGAGATGAGCGAGCACTAAAATGCTCGGGTACTTGTTATTCGAGACAAACTTTTCCCGATGCTCGAGTGCTCGTCTCGAATAACGAGCCCCATTGAAGTCAATGGGAGACTCGAGCATTTTTCAAGGGGACCAAGGCTCTGCACAGGGAAGCTTGGCCAAACACCTGGGAACCTCAGAAAAGGATGGAAACACCACGGAAATGGACAGGAAACAGCAGGGGCAGCATGCATGGATGCCTCTGAGGCTGCTGGTCAGGTGGACCTTGTCAGAAACAGCTTTGGTCAGGGCACGGATGATGTTGTCTGACACGTGCTTGTGCAGGGCTGGGACGGCACATCGGGAAAAGTAGTGGCGGCTGGGGACCGAATACTGAGGGGCGGCCGCCGACATGAGGTTTCGGAAGGCCTTGGTCTCTACCAGCCTATAGAGCAGCATCTCCAGGCTAAGCAGTTTGGAGATGTGGATGTTGAGGGCTTGGGCGTGTGGGTGGGTTGGAAAATTTCTCAGCAGCAACCGGACAAGTGGTTTGTGACTGTGGGAAGGGTCCAGAAAACAGTTCCTCAGAGCCCTAGCGGCATCCAGACACAGAATGATCCGAGCAGCGCAGGCAGGGGCTAGTCTATTCCAGGGTCACCTGATCTGGCCAGCCAACCACTGCTATCGACGTGTAAGGGTACCACGTCATGCTGGGTGGAGTGCAGAGTCTCCTGGCTTGTGATTGGCTCTGTTTCTGGCCGCCAAAAAGCAAAACGGCGATGTTCGCTCATCTCTAATTATGACTAAGCCAATTGGTCCATTTACAAATCAATTTAACCATTGGATTGTGCAGCATGAATATGCAGCTAGAAGAAGAGCTATGCCTAAGTGGTTAGATACACAACTTCTGTCCTGACGGTTTGTCACATTTAGTGCTCAGTAATACTAACTTGGCTTCTGTACACATCTGCATTGAAAGTCCTGTTCATCACAGATTATAACACCCTGATAGAACATAAGATTTAGGTCAGAAGGACACTGTTCAAATACATTGTGAGATAGATCTGGGACCTGAAACAGATGGAGAACAGGGGGATGACTAAAAGACTTGGTGGGTAGAAATTGGTTAGAAAAGGTTAATGATTTCCCAAGCAGTCCAAAATCTCAAGGTTAAAGGATTTATGATCTATAAATTGTGAGACTTTAAAGGAGATCAAAGTTGTGGCACAGGTGTTTGTGGTTCTGGCTTATGGGTCAAGTAGCCATTAAATCAACTGTGGCTTCTATAGTTACACCACTGGTTGTAATATGGGTTTCACGACATCCCCTATCAGTCTTTGCCTTTGCAAAGATAAGATCTGCCAGGACTCCCGTTTACTGCTAAGCTGGTCAGACTGTTAACATCTCCATGATTTGTAAAGTGCTATGGACAGGGGTATAACTTCAGGAGTAGCAGCCATGGGGGCTGCAGTGTCAGCGGATCCTGGCATCTGGGGTATTGGGAGTGTATATGCTATATGTGTAATATATACAGTATATATACATACACACACTCTGTATGGCTGTATATGGTATTGTATGTATATGCTGCGTGTGTGTATAAAAGTATAAAAATGTGTGTGATTGTAACTCACGTGCGGGTGTAGAAAAATGTGATTTTTTTTTTGGAGGGGTAAGGAGGGCCCCATTTTGAAGTCTGCTATGAAACCTTGTCTCTCATCGTTACACTCATGGCTATAGAATATTATGGGGTTATATAAAAACTATTATTGTATTTGAGAAAAGAATTGACTAAATATAGGAACCAAATAGATAAGGAAGCCCTCATTTGTTGCTTTCAATAAATTTCAGATGATCTTGCAAGAGGATATCACGTGTGTATGTAAAAAAATCCGTTACGAAAGTGACTTGTAGTTGCAGTGCCTCTTTAGATGCAGAAGTGACCCAAGGCGTTAGGGTCCTTGCACACAAGCGAGTGTAATGCATCCAGCTCACATCACACTCGCAGACAACCAAAACTGAACTGATATACTGAGTTCAGTTCTGGTTCCACCACGTTTGGGCTGGATGTTCTGCACGGCACATGTTGTGTGTGTGATGTGAGTTGGATGCATCACTCTTGCTCATTTGTAAGGGCGAATGCACATGTCCGCAAGTAGAGGCAATGAGGTAGCCACAAAGACATGCATTATGCACGGATACCATGCGATGAGCACATTGGGGCTCATTTACTAAGGGTCCATCGGACGCATTTCTGTAGGGTTTCGCATTTTTTTCCGATTTGCTCTAAAGTGCACTGGGTTTTTGGCGCATGCGATCGGATTGTGGCACACCGGCTTGCATGCGACACAGATCGGGGGCATGGATGTCGGACAACCGGACTGATTCGGACAAAACGCTGAGTTTAAAAACCAAATTGTGTCGCAAGACCAGCACTCACATACACCAGGAAGAAGAAGGTGAACTATGGCAGACCTCAACGAGAGGCAACACATGCCGGAAATTGGACGCACAATCTTAGTGAATTGTGGCAGATCCGAATCTTCGTCAGACATTCCGGATCAGCGGCATCAACGGGACGGGTAAGTAAATGTGCCCCATGGTGTCTTTCCACAAAGCCGTGGTCTCGATTCCCTATGGGGAGGGGCGGTGACCATTCACTTGTCTTATCTCTACCCAACTTTCGGCTCACGTCTGCTTCTGAGGACATGTGCATGTAGCCTAAGGAGCCTTGGAGTGGTTTCTCCTTTCATGGATGAGCACAGGAATACAATGGAGGAGGTAGTAGCAGAGTAATGGTGGAATTCTATTTACAAGGAGACTATTATCTTTATCATGACTCCTCATTTGAGGCAACTACAATACAGGTTACACAGCCTCATTAAAGGACCCAAGAAATAGTAGAACAGGAGGCGCTGCACCAGGTTGCCCTTGGCATTCACTACTAGAGTGGACATTAAACAGATATTTGTGTTTCGCTATACAATGGAGGGCACAGCACTATACAAACAAGCCCCCGGGAACAGTAACCAATGGGGGACTTGGGTCCTTTGTTCTGACCTCAGTGATATTCACAGCAGGTTGTTGGTACAATAGGGTCTTGTTGCACTTCTTTTACGTCAATAGGCAAACAGGTTTCTGTAACAAGTATATACAAGTCTCTTGACTGGTAGGAAACTGATGACACGGTCACATTAGTCTCAACCCCTTTGGTCAATCACCTATTCAGTGTTGTCGTGGAGATAATCTGATCTTCTCCCAAATGTACATCCGGGCAACACGTGTCACTATGGAGATGAGAAAGGTGATCAGCACTCTCCTCTTCAGTCAAACATATGCTATGCTCAGGTCTCGGCCTTCATGTGAAATGTGATTTAGGAAAAGTGATCAGTATTAAATCAGAGACAGTGCCAGATCGATTGGCAAGACTGTAAGTGGACCAGAATACAGTTTAAAATGACCTCATTTTGCATCACGACCCAACCAATACCTTTCTGCCGCCCCAGTGTATAAATAACAGATTGCTTAAATATTCCTTCATTTGTTATAACTAGGCATCATCATCGCAGCAACAATAGTAACAGCAATGAACCAAGACAATTTTAGTGGGTGTCCATAAGGGTAATGCCTCAGCATTTTAAAGAACAGAAGAAGCTAAGTAGATTGTGCATAGTAACCTACTTGCAGGCAGGATGTTATAGAGCAGGAGAAGCTGAGCGCTCATAATGTATCTCTAGATGGAATGCTATAGAGCAGAGCTGAGCAGTGTAATATTGCATATAATTGTGCTCAAACACACACACACCAGAGTCTCCTGGCTTGTGATTGGCTATGTTTCTGGCCGCCAAAAAGCAAAACGGCGATGTTCGCTCATCTCTAATTATGACTAAGCCAATTGGTCCATTTACAAATCAATTTAACCATTGGATTGTGCAGCATGAATATGCAGCTAGAAGAAGAGCTATGCCTAAGTGGTTAGATACACAACTTCTGTCCTGACGGTTTGTCACATTTAGTGCTCAGTAATACTAACTTGGCTTCTGTACACATCTGCATTGAAAGTCCTGTTCATCACAGATTATAACACCCTGATAGAACATAAGATTTAGGTCAGAAGGACACTGTTCAAATACATTGTGAGATAGATCTGGGACCTGAAACAGATGGAGAACAGGGGGATGACTAAAAGACTTGGTGGGTAGAAATTGGTTAGAAAAGGTTAATGATTTCCCAAGCAGTCCAAAATCTCAAGGTTAAAGGATTTATGATCTATAAAATTGTGAGACTTTAAAGGAGATCAAAGTTGTGGCACAGGTGTTTGTGGTTCTGGCTTATGGGTCAAGTAGCCATTAAATCAACTGTGGCTTCTATAGTTACACCACTGGTTGTAATATGGGTTTCACGACATCCCCTATCAGTCTTTGCCTTTGCAAAGATAAGATCTGCCAGGACTCCCGTTTACTGCTAAGCTGGTCAGACTGTTAACATCTCCATGATTTGTAAAGTGCTATGGACAGGGGTATAACTTCAGGAGTAGCAGCCATGGGGGCTGCAGTGTCAGCGGATCCTGGCATCTGGGGTATTGGGAGTGTATATGCTGTATGTGTAATATATACAGTATATATACATACACCCACTCTGTATGGCTGTATATGGTATTGTATGTATATGCTGCGTGTGTGTATAAAAGTATAAAAATGTGTGTGATTGTAACTCACGTGCGGGTGTAGAAAAATGTGATTTTTTTTTGGAGGGGTAAGGAGGGCCCCATTTTGAAGTCTGCTATGAAACCTTGTCTCTCATCGTTACACTCATGGCTATAGAATATTATGGGGTTATATAAAAACTATTATTGTATTTGAGAAAAGAATTGACTAAATATAGGAACCAAATAGATAAGGAAGCCCTCATTTGTTGCTTTCAATAAATTTCAGATGATCTTGCAAGAGGATATCACGTGTGTATGTAAAAAAATCCGTTACGAAAGTGACTTGTAGTTGCAGTGCCTCTTTAGATGCAGAAGTGACCCAAGGCGTTAGGGTCCTTGCACACAAGTGAGTGTAATGCATCCAGCTCACATCACACTCGCAGACAACCAAAACTGAACTGATATACTGAGTTCAGTTCTGGTTCCACCACGTTTGGGCTGGATGTTCTGCACGGCACATGTTGTGTGTGTGATGTGAGTTGGATGCATCACTCTTGCTCATTTGTAAGGGCGAATGCACATGTCCGCAAGTAGAGGCAATGAGGTAGCCACAAAGACATGCATTATGCACGGATACCATGCGATGAGCACATTGGGGCTCATTTACTAAGGGTCCATCGGACGCATTTCTGTAGGGTTTGGCATTTTTTTCCGATTTGCTCTAAAGTGCCCTGGGTTTTTGGCGCATGCGATCGGATTGTGGCACACCGGCTTGCATGCGACACAGATCGGGGGCATGGATGTCGGACAACCGGACTGATTCGGACAAAACGCTGAGTTTAAAAACCAAATTGTGTCGCAAGACCAGCACTCACATACACCAGGAAGAAGAAGGTGAACTATGGCAGACCTCAACGAGAGGCAACACATGCAGGAAATTGGACGCACAATCTTAGTGAATTGTGGCAGATCCGAATCTTCATCAGACATTCCGGATCAGCGGCATCAACTGGACGGGTAAGTAAATGTGCCCCATGGTGTCTTTCCACAAAGCCGTGGTCTCGATTCCCTATGGGGAGGGGCGGTGACCATTCACTTGTCTCATCTCTACCCAACTTTCGGCTCACGTCTGCTTCTGAGGACATGTGCATGTAGCCTAAGGAGCCTTGGAGTGGTTTCTCCTTTCATGGATGAGCACAGGAATACAATTGAGGAGGTAGTAGCAGAGTAATGGTGGAATTCTATTTACAAGGAGACTATTATCTTTATCATGACTCCTCATTTGAGGCAACTACAATACAGGTTACACAGCCTCATTAAAGGACCCAAGAAATAGTAGAACAGGAGGCGCTGCACCAGGTTGCCCTTGAGTGGACATTAAACAGATATTTGTGTTTCGCTATACAATGGAGGGCACAGCACTATACAAACAAGCCCCCGGGAACAGTAACCAATGGGGGACTTGGGTCCTTTGTTCTGACCTCAGTGATATTCACAGCAGGTTGTTGGTACAATAGGGTCTTGTTGCACTTCTTTTACGTCAATAGGCAAACAGGTTTCTGTAACAAGTATATACAAGTCTCTTGACTGGTAGGAAACTGATGACACGGTCACATTAGTCTCAACCCCTTTGGTCAATCACCTATTCAGTGTTGTCGTGGAGATAATCTGATCTTCTCCCAAATGTACATCCGGGCAACACGTGTCACTATGGAGATGAGAAAGGTGATCAGCACTCTCCTCTTCAGTCAAACATATGCTATGCTCAGGTCTCTGCCTTCATGTGAAATGTGATTTAGGAAAAGTGATCAGTATTAAATCAGAGACAGTGCCAGATCGATTGGCAAGACTGTAAGTGGACCAGAATACAGTTTAAAATGACCTCATTTTGCATCACGACCCAACCAATACCTTTCTGCCGCCCCAGTGTATAAATAACAGATTGCTTAAATATTCCTTCATTTGTTATAACTAGGCATCATCATCACAGCAACAATAGTAACAGCAATGAACCAAGACAATTTTAGTGGGTGTCCATAAGGGTAATGCCTCAGCATTTTAAAGAACAGAAGAAGCTAAGTAGATTGTGCATAGTAACCTACTTGCAGGCAGGATGTTATAGAGCAGGAGAAGCTGAGCGCTCATAATGCATCTCTAGATGGAATGCTATAGAGCAGAGCTGAGCAGTGTAATATTGCATATAATTGTGCTCAAACACACACACACCTTTAATAGGGGCATCATTGGGCATTAAGAAGCAGGGCAACAAATTGGAAGCATACCGCACATAACTTGTGTCCTGAAAAAAAGACTTTCTTTCAAGAACTCAATGCCCCAAGGTTTGACCTAGATTTCAATCACTGGCTTTAATGGGGCCTGTCCTCATCATGTCCCCCCAGCTATCATGTGTGGGTGTGATGTGAACCCTTGCAATGCACACAAAAGGATGGATTTTGTGGGTTATAATAATCTGATCACAACTCCGGAGAAACTATAATACAGGGTGTGTGGCCTACACCAGCTACCAGCACTAGGTAATAGCACTCAAGATACTGCTCAGCCCGCAGGCTGTATAAGCTGGGGGGCTGCAGGACTGGCCGTGCTCTTTTCCTTTAAGGGGCACGGTCCCTCCTGCTCTCCCCCTCCCCTTTCCTCCTCTGTTTATTTCTCATTGGTGGCCAGCGAGTTCTGCTGGCCACTGGGGGGCAGCGAGCCAGGATATTTATTCTTGAGCGCGGAGCTAGCCCAGCCTCTTTGACTGCTCCGCGCTCAAGAGTTCCCACCCACCCTCCCTATGTTACTATTGTATATTATTGGCGTGTTAATATTTTATGTTTTGCTGTTTATTACTGCATTGTTCATGTTGTTGTTGGTAGTCACAGCTTGGCCTGTGGTGGAATCTTGACCCTCTCGGCTGGTAGTTAAATCACCTGACGGAACAACTAGGACATGCCCCCGCGGAGGCGGGGCCAGGCATGCAAGGTGAAGTTAGGGTAAGGGTCAGGGTTCTTCCCACAGGTCGCTTATTTGTTATTGTAAATAATAAAGCTGTGGCCGACCCCCAGTTTTTTATCCCAAAAATTGTATTTGTGTTGGTTTCTTGGAAAGGGGGAGCGGGGTACATTTTTGATGGGTTAAAACGTTAATACGGTCAGTCTTGTCTATGGGTGCGTTCACACCTTTCTGAGGCAGTTTTTGAAGCCATAAACAGAGGTTGATCATAACGAGTGAGAATATGTAACAAAGTGAAGCTTTACTCTTTTTTTTTTCATTCCACTCCTGGTTTGGACATCAAAACCACATTGCTTTGTATGCTGTTGCTACAATACGAGCAAAAGATAGTTAAAGGGGTATTGCGGGAATATGAACGTCTGACACAAAAACCATGATGCTATAAATAAATGAATACAACAAAACTCAATGTCATTAGTTACAAAATGGAGCTTAAATAGTTTGATTTTATGATTTACAAAATTTATGGCCTCTGTAAAGTAGGTGGAGTTATCACCAAGATGGCCGCCACTGGAAACTACAAGTCCCATGATCCTTTAGTTCTCAGTAACTCCTCCTACCTCTTATGCTCTGCTCCCAGTGATGAGCTAACAGACTTTCTTGCTCTGTTACCATAGTAATGGTGTGTAACTGCCATTACCAAAACACTTACCATACTGGATGCACTGTAACCAACCGACTACAGCCAAACCAGTGGTGATCACATGACCTGCCTAGGCAGGTGCAGGACATGTGATGTGGACATGTGACCAGCGGCCATCTTCTGTCCTGTGTATGCTCTGCAACGGACCGCGCGGAGGAAATTAACGGACTGATTAAAGGGCCGGCAGCATTTTATTTCTTCATCACAGTCCATGTCACCAGCATTTTCTGCTAAGGGGAGCAACATTTTAAATAACTAATTACACAGCTTATATATTTTGAGTAACCAAATGTATATGAATTATGCCTATTCCTGGAATACCCCTTTAATGATCTTCAGTGGAGTGAAAGTCCCAGCAAATTCACCCCCAAGCCAGATTAATAAACCTGCTCACCCTCTCTATTGGCCTGCTGGTATTCATGCATTCTCACACTCCTTTCCTCTCCAGGGAGAGAATTCTTTGAACGCGAGGGTCACGGGATAGGCAGCCTAGCATGAAATCTGCCATATGCGCCAGAGTCCCAACGCGCAAGAATTCACTCCCCTCACTGGCCTGACAGTCCATTTCCTCCTCCTCCAACTCCTCCTCCTTCTGCCCATACACGCTGAACAGTGAAGGACTGAACAATGGTCCCCTCTTCTGTCTCGCCAACATTCTCCTCCTCTTCCTCCTCTTCCTCCTCATCCTCGTCCACCTCCTCCGATATGCGCTGAGAAACAGACCTGAGGGTGCTTTGGCTATCAACAAAGGAATCTTCTTCCCCCGTCTCTTGTGACGAGCGCAAAGCTTCCGACTTCATGCTGACCAGAGAGTTTTTTTGACAGGCCAAGCAGCGGGATGGTGAGGCTGATGATGGCGGCATCGCCACTGACCATCTGTGTTGACTCCTCAAAGTTACTCAGCACCTGACAGATATCAGACATCCACGTCCACTCCTCATTGTAGACTTGAGGAAGCTGACTGACCTGACTACCAGTCCTGGTGAAAGTTGACATCTGGCAGTCTACAATCGCTCTGCGCTGCTGGTAAACTCTGGATAGCATGGTTAATGTTGAATTCCACCTTGTGGGCACGTCGCACAACAGTCGGTGAGCGGGCAGTTTGAGGTGGCGCTGTGCTGCCCTAAGAGTGGCAGCATCTGTGCTGGACTTCCTGAAATGCGCACAGATGCGGCGCACCTTTGTGAGCACTGCTGCTGTGCCTAGAGCTACCGACTGATGGCACCATGCCCACAGACGGCAATTCGGAGGAGGAGGTGGAGGAGGGGTGGGAGGAGGCATAGTAGGCCTTTGAGACCTGGATCGAGGTAAGCCCTGCAATCGTCGGCGTCGGCAGTATATGACCAGCCCCAGGGTCAGACTCGGTCCCAGCCTCCACCAAGTTAACCCAATGTGCCATCAGCGATACATATAGTGGCCCTGCCCGGCAGCACTCGTCCACGTGTCCGTGGTCAGGTGGACCTTGTCAGAAACGGCGTTGGTCAGGGCACGGATGATGTTGTCTGACACGTGCTTGTGCAGGGCTGGGACGGCACATCGGGAAAAGTAGTGGCGGCTGGGGACCGAATACTGAGGGGCGGCCGCCGCCATGAGGTTGCGAAAGGCCTCGGTCTCTACCAGCCTATAGGGCAGCATCTCCAGGCTAAGCAGTTTGGAGATGTGGACGTTGAGGGCTTGGGCGTGTGGGTGGGTGGGTTGCACTATACTTCCTTTTGCGCTCCAGCATCTGGGGTATGGAGAGCTGAACGCTGGTGGATGCTGTGGAGGATCGTGGAGGCGAAGATGGGGTTTTCGCACGGGAGGTGTTTGGGCCGGGGTCCTGGGCAGAGGGCTGACTAGCAGATGACACAGGGGAAGGAGCAGTGGTGTGCCCGGCCGGAGGTGAACGGGCTTGGTGCCATTGAGTGGGGTGTTTAGCATTCATATGCCTGCGCATACTGGTGGTAGTTAAGCTAGTAGTGGAGGAACCCCTGCTGATCCTGGTTTGGCACAGGTTGCACACCACAGTCCTTCGGTCATCCGGTGTTTCTTTAAAGAACCTCCAGACTTCTGAAAATCTAGCCCTCGCCACGGGAGCTTGACTACGTGAAACATTTGGCGCTGATGCACCAGCTCTGGCCCTGCCTCTCCGTCTGGCCCCACCACTCCCTCTTCTAACCTGTTCTGGTATAGGACTCGCCTCCGTCTCAGAAGCACTGTGTTCACCCGGCCTATCAACCCAGCTTGGGTCTGTCACCTCATCATCCTCTGTTCCCTCAGTCTGCTCCCCCCTCGGACTTCCTGCCCTGACAACAACTTCACCACTGTCTGACAACCGTGTCTCCTCATCGTCCGACACCTCTTTACACACTTCTTCCACTACGTCAATAATGTCATCATCACCCACAGACTGCGACCGGTGGAAAACCTGGGCATCGGAAAATAGCTCAGCAGCAACCGGACAAGTGGTTTGTGACTGTGGGAAGGGTCCAGAAAACAGTTCCTCAGAGCATGCCGGTTCAAATGCAAAATTTTTCTGGGAGGGGGCAGACTGGGGTGAAGGAGGCTGAGGCGGAGGAGCTGGAGGAGTGCTGATTTCGGTGACATGGGTGGACTGCCTGGAAGACTGACTGGTGGACAAAAATAAAACGTTATTGTAGCCCTAAGAAGGACTGTTGGGTTCTTGTAGAATCACTCCTGCCTTACACTATTCTAATAGAACACCCTAACGCTTTCCCTGACCAGCAGCAGCTCTCTCCCTAGCAGCATCCAGACAGAGAATGATCCGAGCAGTGCGGGCAGGGGCTAGTCTATTCCAGGGTCACCTGATCAGGCCAGCCAACCACTGCTATCGACGTGTAAGGGTACCACGTCATGCTGGGTGGAGTGCAGAGTCTTCTGGCTTGTGATTGACTCTGTTTCTGGCCGTCAAAAATCATAACGGCGGGAGATGCCATTTTCTCGAGCTGGCGAAATACTCGTCCGAGCAACGAGCAGTTTCGAGTACGCTAATGCTCGAACGAGCATCAAGCTCGAACGAGTATGTCCGCTCATCTCTAGTTGTAACCAGCATTCTGACATCTCCTAAACGTTCCTGGGAATTTATTGTCAGTTCTTGTTTTATTTCACATTTGACAAGCATTGATTCTATCTACTTATCTGGTTTCTTCTGACCCTTTGGCTTGTCTTTCTGGTTATCCCTGGTGTCTATCGATTTGGTATTATATTGTCCTCTAGGTTTTTGACACAAATAAGAAAAGTTGCCAGAGAAGTTTGTTTGTCTTGTCCTCATCTGTTGTTATCACTAAGAGTCAAGCAGGAATCATCACCCAGTTACTGGCCACTGCCTAGGGCAGTGATGGTGAACCTTTTAGAGACTGAGTGCCCAAACTATAACCAAAATCCACTTATATATCATGAAGTGCATTTTAAGCAGTAACTTATTGCTACCTGTTCTTCAACAACTTTCAATTGTATCAGCCACCTGAGGCCACCAATACAGTTGAAAGAAGGAGGACAAATTCAAACTATCATTGTAGTTTCTCTAAAGGGTCTTCTCACTTTTCCAGCAGTTCCAAACAGCCAATACAGTGTCGCTTTAAAATACCAATGAGAGCAGCATCTCTTAAGTTGCCTGGGACTGCAGGAAGATTCAGAGGATTTAGTTCTGTTTGGTGAACTCTGTCCTGGGGTTGATGGCCTGAGTGCCCACAGAAAGGGCTCCGAGTGCCACCTCTGGCTACCGTGCCATAGGTTCACCACCACTGCCCTAGGGTAATTTCAAATAAGTAGGTAGGGAAAGTCTGGTGGGTTTCTATTTAATTACAATATGTGTCCTTCTTTTATGTTTTTAGTAGAGATGAGCGAGCACTAAAATGCTCGGGTACTCGTTATTCGAGACCGGCCGCCGCCATGAGGTTTCGAAAGGCCTCGGTCTCTACCAGCCTATAGGGCAGCATCTCCAGGCTAAGCAACTTGGAGATGTGGACATTGAGGGCTTGGGCGTGTGGGTGGGTTGCGCTATACTTCCTTTTGCGCTCCAGCGTCTGGGGTATGGAGAGCTGAACGCTGGTGGATGCTGTGGAGGATAGTGGAGGCGAAGATGGGGTTTTCGCACGGGAGGTGTTTGGGCCGTGGTCCTGGGCAGGGGGCTGACTAGCAGATGACACAGGGGAAGGAGCAGTGGTGTGCCCGGCCGGAGGTGAACGGGCTTGGTGCCATTGAGTGGGGTGTTTAGCATTCATATGCCTGCGCATACTGGTGGTAGTTAAGCTAGTAGTGGTGGAACCCCTGCTGATCCTGGTTTGGCAAAGGTTGCATACCAGAGTCCGTCGGTCATCCGGTGTTTCTTTAAAGAACCTCCAGACTTCTGAAAATCTAGCCCTCGCCACGGGAGCTTGACTACGGGCAACATTTGGCGCTGATGCACCAGCTCTGGCCCTGCCTCTCCGTCTGGCCCCACCACTGCCTCTTCCAACCTGTTCTGCTATAGGACTCGCCTCCGTCTCAGAAGCACTGTGTTCACCCGGCCTATCAACCCAGCTTGGGTCTGTCACCTCATCATCCTCCGATCCCTCTGTCTGCTCCCCCCCTCGGACTTCCTGCCCCGACAACAACTTCACCACTGTCTGACAACCGTGTCTCCTCATCGTCCGACACCTCTTTACACACTTCTTCCACTACGTCAATAATGTCATCATCACCCACAGACTGCGACTGGTGGAAAACCTGGGCATCGGAAAATTGCTCAGCAGCAACCGGACAAGTGGTTTGTGACTGTGGGAAGGGTCCAGAAAACAGTCCCTCAGAGTATGCCACTTCAAATGCCAAATTTTGCTGGGAGGGGGCAGACTGGGGGGAAGGAGGCTGAGGTGGAGGAGCTGGAGGAGTGCTGATTTCGGTGACATGGGTGGACTGCGTGGAAGACTGACTGGTGGACAAATGGCTAGAAGCATTGTCCGCAATCCACAACATCACCTCTTCGCACTGTTCTGGCCTCAACAGTGCTCTACCACGAGTCCCAGTAACTTGAGACATGATGAACCTAGGGAGTGTAGCTCTGCGGCGTTCCCCTGCTCCCTCATCAGCAGGTGGTGTCTCACCCCGCCCAGGACCACGGCCTCTGACCCCTGCAGTAGTTGGACGCCCACGTCCACGCCCTCGTCCTCTACCCCTAGCCCTCGGGTTAAACATTTTCCAAATTAAAGTGTAAACTTTTAATTTTTTTTTTTTTGTGTTTATTTATTTATTTATTTATTTATTTTTTTAACCAAAACGATGCTATCCTATTGCTATGGCTAGTTTCTAACCTACACTGACAGCACACAACTGGATTTTGTGCTTTGCAAGATGAGTTTGAGCTATAAAATGAAATAAAGGTAAAAAAAAAAAAATAAATCAGCAGACTCTGCCTAATTCTAATCAAACCCCTAATAAATTGTCCCACTTCGGTGTTTGAGGTGGATATTCGTGTCACTAAGAGCTAAACACAACGGTCGCAGGTCTCCCAGCAAATTCCTCACAATATGGTACTAGCTGCACTACTAATGCCAGCAAGCCCAGCCACAAGCAAACCAAAAAAAGGAAAATATAACGCTATTGTAGGCCTAAGTTAGCCGTTGAGGTTCTCCTATGGCTATTTTGTAGCCGACACTGAAAGCACACTGCTTTGCAAGAAGAGTTTGAGCTATAAAATGAAATAAAGGTAAAAAAAAAAAAAAAATTAGCAGACTTTGCCTAATTCTAATCAAACCCCTAATAAATTGTCCCACTTCGGTGTTTGAGGTGGATATGCGTGTCACTAAGAGCTAAACACAACGGTCGCAGGTCTCCCAGCAAATTCCTCACAATATGGTACTAGCTGCACTACTAATGCCAGCAAGCCCAGCCACAAGCAAACCAAAAAAGGAAAATATAACGCTATTGTAGGCCTAAGTAAGCCGTTGGGGTTCTCCTATGGCTATTTTGTAGCCGACACTGAAAGCACACTGTAAAAGCAATCCCACTAGGTCAGATGCACAGACTAAAAAGAAACTGTACTGAAGATAAGGTTTTTCAAGTAGAATGTGAGAAATTAGCCCAAAATTTAAAGTCTAGAGGGTACAAGCGATGGCATATTGAGGAAGCAAAAAAACGCATAGACACTGTTCCCAGAAGCACTTTATTAGAGTCTGAACAGGGTCTGGACATAATACAATAAAATCTACAAAAAACCTTAACAAACTGAATTCCTGTAAATTCCGGTCGTGGACAACCACCTGTCCCCACTGATCACAAATATGAGGTGTGAACTATCCCGATGAGTTCTCTAGTCTTTGTAGACACAGGACCCTTGGTCTTGTGATGAGCAGAGGTCCTATGGTTCAGATATTTAGCTTTGGGATAACAGGACACTACAATGTTCTGGTTTTTCACCCGAGCACCAAACATGTCCATGTGTATAATCCTCTAGAAGGCATCTGGTCAGGTCATGTCCATAACTTGGGGGTCATTGATGGTGGAGCCTCAGAATCACAGGTCAAGGACCCCCATCCAGCCCCGCATCCACCATCATCCATCCATCTCTTCCAGCAGTTTTCCATCCTTGATAATTCTCCATGGTTCTTCTAGTTTTTCCTAGACGTGGTGTAGACCACCAACAGGTCCTCCACTAGGTCCATCCTTCCAGGTACCTACCTGCTTGTATCAATATCCTGTGTGCAGAAAATGTACCTACCTTTCATATCGATAGATGAAGCTGATAAATGCCCCCCCAGGACAAAGGTCAGGAGGACAAATAGGACCCCATAGTGAGGAGACATCGTATAGCCAGGGGTCCGGCGCCGTGATCCACCTTGTGAGCTTCTATGAATGAAAAACTCAAGTCCTAGGAAATGTCATAAACTTCTCCTTTCACTCTGAGGACAATGGGTGGAAACTCCTGACGTATGAAACCCCCCCGATCTACTCTGCGGACAGATCTCTGGAAAACGACATGAATGCTGAATCAGACAACACGAAGATCTGAGGAAACGCGATAACACAAAACCTGCGAAGAGAATGTGTAAATAACCACTGATTTATTACACCCCGTGTCCCCCCACCCCACAAACACCTCACATCCCCCATGTATCTATAATGTAGTATAGGCAGTATATACATAGGGGGCAGTATTATAGTAATTATATTCCTGTACATAGGGGGCAGTATTATAGTAGTTATATTCCTGTACATAGGGGGCAGTATTATAGTAGTTATATCCTTGTACAAGAATATAACTACTATAATACTGCCTCCCTATTGTACAGGAATATAACTACTATAATACTGCCCCCTATGTACAAGAATATAACTACTATAATACTGCCCCCTAGGTACAGGAATATAACTACTATAATACTGCCACTATGTACTAGGAAATATAACTACTTATAATACTTACCCCTATGTACAAGAAGATTAAACTACTATAATACTGCCCCCTATGTACAAGGACTAAACTACTATAATACTGACCCCTCGCTACAGGACTATAATATATAATACTGCCCACTATGGTACAAGGAATTAACTACTATAATACTGCCCCTATGTACAGGAATTATAACTACTCTATAATACTGCCCCTAGTACTAGAATAGAAACTACTATAATACTTACCCCAATGTTACAAGAATAGAACTAGATAATACGCCCCCTAGTACAAGACTATAACTACTCTAATGCCTGCCCCTACGTACAGGATATAACTTATATAATACGCCCCCTATGTACAAGAATTATAACTACTATAATACTGCCCCCGATTGTACAGGAATATAATATATAATCTGTCCCCTATGTACAAGAATATAAACTACTATAATACCTGACCCTAATGCTACAAGAATATAATACTATAATACTGCCCCCTATGTACAAGGATTATAACTACTATAAACTGCCCATATGTGTTACACGGATTATAATACTATAATACTGCCCCTTAATGTACAGGAAAAACTACTCTAATACTGCCCCAGTACAAGAATAAACTACTATAATTACTGCCCCCTATGTACAAGGATATAACTACTACAATGCTGCCCCCTATACAGGAAGTGAGAACTATATAATACTGCCCCCTATGTACAAGAATATAACGTACTTAATACTGCCCCTATGTACAGGATATAACTACTGTAATATGCCTCCTATGTTTTGTACAGGATATAACTACATAATACTGCCCCCTATTGTACAAGCATAGAACTACTGTATACTGCCCCCCTATGTACAGAATATAACTACTGTAATACTCCCCTATGTACAGGAATATAACGACAAATACTGCCCCCAGGACAAGGAAAATAATACTATAATACTGCCCCTATGTGTACAGGAAGATAACTACTATAATACTGCCCCCTAGGTACAAGAATATAACTACTATTATACTGCCCCCAGATGTACAGGAAATAACTTACTATAATAACTGCCCCTGATGTACTTAGAATTATAACCTATATAATACTTACCCTATGTACAAGAATATACTACTATAATACTGACCCCTATGTACAAGACTATAATACTATTAATACGCCCCCCCCTACGTACAGGGAAACTATAACTACTATAATACTGCCCCCTATGTACAAGACTGATAACTCTATAATACTGGCCCCCCTATGGTACAGGCATATAACTACTTACTACGTCCCCTATGCTAAAGAATATAATACTATGTAATATGCCCCCTATGTACAAGAAATATAATACTATAATACTGCCCCCTATGTACAAGATTTTATAACTACTATAAGACGTTCCCCCTATGTACAAGGATATAACTACTATATCATCGCCCCCTATGTACAGGAATATAATATATAAATACTGCCCCCCTATGTACAAAATATAACTACTTATTAATACTGCCCCTAGGTACAGGAATATACCTACTATAATATGCCCCTATGTACTGAATATAACTACTATAATACTTCCCCCCTATGTACAAGAATATAACTACTATAATACTGCCCCTATGTACAAGACTATGAACCTACGTATAATATGCCGTCCCTACGTACAGGAATATAACTCGCATAATACTGCCCCCTAGGTACAACGAAATATAACTACTAAATACTGCCCCCTTGTACAGAATATAACTACTATAATACTGTCCCCTATGTACAGAATGATACTACATAATACTGCCTCCCTATGTACAAGAATACACTACGTATAATACCCCCCTATTACAGAATATAGGCTACTATAACTACTGCTCCCTATGTACAATAATTAACTACTATAATTATCTGCCCCTATGTACAAAATATAACTACATAATACTGACCCCTATGTACGGGATATAACTACTAATAATACTTCCCCTATGTACAAGAATATAACTACTATAATCTGGCCCCCTATGTACAAGGATATAACTCTATAATACTGCCCCTCTGTACAAGAATAACTACTTATATAAATACTGCCCCTATGTACAAGAATCATAACTACATATTATAACTGCCCCCTATGTAACAATTATTAGAGCTGCGTCCCGAGGGATAGAGGCAAAAGGGGGGGAGAGAGAGGGGGCCCGGGGCTGTGAGATGCCCCCATGATGCCACACGCTGCCCCACATTTCGGCTCTATGACACCAGCGCTGCCCCATACACTGTCACACTGTCACAGCGGGTTATATATCTCTTATACACAGGCACGGATCCTATGGGAGGAGACAATTAACCTGATAGGCTCTTAATAAATAATCATTAAATGAATAGATTTCTCTGGCTACAAATATCCAATACTGGTATTTAAAAGTACAGACCTCAGCGGGACCCGCAGCTCTCTGCACGTGGGGGCCACTCACCATCCTGACCAATAGACCTAAGCAGTGGAGACCCCTCCACATTGTACTGTCACAAAGGGTCCAAAGTCTTACATCAATCAGTTCTGCAGCTTCAGAGCTCCAGGGGTCTCCACAGACACCAAACACCCTCATGTAGATGGACCCCGCAGCCATAACACCTTCCATGGAGAGATATTTACTTCCTCAAGACTAAGACATTAACAATCCCCCCGAGACTAAGAGATTAACCATCCCCCCAAGACTAAGAGATTAACCATCCCCCCAAGACTAAGAGATTAACAATCCCCCCAAGACTAAGAGCTGAAGAACCAACTCAAGACTAAGAACTGAAGTACCCCTCAAAACTAAGAACTAAGGAGCCCCCCCCAAGACTAAGAACTGAAGTACCCCTCAAAACGCCACGCTAGCGCACAGGGGGAGGTCCTTGGCCCGAACGCACATGCATTTCCAGGGAAACGCATGCGATTGTTAAGCCGATCACATGCGTTTCTCTGGAAACGCATGTGCGTTTGGGCCGAGGACCTCCCCCTGTGCACTAGCGTCGCGTTATGAACGGACGCCTAGCGGTATGTGTGACCTTTGCACGTGTGACTTTGCACGTTCTTTTCAGGGCGAACTACTTGCACAGGTATTTAAGAAGTGTCTAAGTCACATTTCTGGCGCATGCAACACAATTGAGCCGCACACAACACTTTGTGGCGCACGCTGCACTATACACGATGTGACACAAATTTCTGCACTGAAGGAGGCTTTCCGGTGCTCAGCCAGATCGTGCGCCAGATTTATCATGCAAAGGGTGATGGGACACATGGCGTTTTGGGCGCGGTTTTTTGGCCATTTTTAAGCAGTCCAACACAAAACGCATGCGTTAAAAATTGCATGCGTTTTTTGAAAACTGCATGCGTTTTTTGAAAATGCATCCATTTTTGACCAGTTTTAGTTAAGATAATTGGTCAAAGCTGTTAAAAACGGATGCGTTTTCAAAAGACTGCTTTAAAGCTGCCCAAAAACGCGTTCAAAACGCCACGTGTGCCATCACCCAAAGTATGACAGAAATGTAAGCAAAAGGAAAGGTGGGATGGCACTACTTCATATGATTAAATGTCCATATTTTATAAATATCGGATTATATACGGGATACGGGACTCAGTGGATCAACAGGTGGTGCTCTTATTCAACAAAAACTGTAAATTCTTCAAAATGGGAACAACAGTAGAATGGCACTCACCACAGTTCTTCCTTATTTCATTCCGGTTTATTGATAATACTCACAAAAAACATGGCGTGTAGATACATGCAAAGGGACTCACAAATATACAGGGTACATGCCAGCTATTTCGCACAGCAGCGCTTAGTCTGACTTGCCCGTTCCACAACACATGAAAGTATGGCTTTTTAAACCTCCCAAGTGACCGCCCCCACTGTTTATGAACTTCCTATTGGTGTTTAGAGGACTCATTCGTAGTCCACTACACTTCAACATTATGTCTCATGTCCTACTGTATAATGTGCCATCATACATAAAGGATACACACCACTTCCTTGATTTAGTACACCAACTGTCGTGGCAACCAGGATATCGTCTAATGTCAATAGATATGGAAAGTTTATACACTCGAATCCCACATAACATAGGGATCCAAGCGATTGAAAGTATATTGACACAAGCAAATAAACATGCAGACTATACGGTTTGTCTGCGACGCTTTATATTTAATCTTAACACACAATACGTTCCTGCACATGTGGTATGGCCAGAAAGAAGGAACAGCTACGGGGACACCTGTCTCCTGCACCTACGCCAACCTCTTTCTGGCCATATTTGAAGATAAATATATATTTTTGGGAAAAAAAACCATTCCTAACATATTTACAAGTCTATAAACTCTATGTGGATGACGTTTTTATTGTGTGGACCGGCTCTGACGAACAGTTTAAAAACATGGTAGAGTATTTAAATACGCATAATACGATGAACATGCAGTTTACATACAATATAGGAGGCACACGCCTCGAGTTCTTGGACGTTTTAGTGGAGGTGAAAGAGACTAACCTAGAAACACGTGTTTTCAGGAAAAAAACAGCTAAGAATGCCCTCCTCCACTATCATAGCTATCATCCATACGGCCAGTTCGTCAGGGTGTCACGCATCAATAATACAGAGGAAGGCTTTTATACACAGTCACAAGAATTACAAATGAGACTTCTTACTATGAGGGACCCAGAAATCCTCATAGATGAAGCTTTCCAGAGAGCCAGAAAATCCAGGGAAAGAATACAGAAGAACAAAACCAAGACCACGAATAGGGATAGGTCCAAAGATGAAAGATTTGTGTTTTCTTTTAATTTTACACCCCAAGCCGATATAATAAAATCTGCTATTAGGTCCAATTGGCATATAATTGAAGCTGACAGAGAATTGAATGAAACAGCAGCCAGAGGACCATTAGTAACGTTTCGCAGAGGTAGAACAATAAAGTCTGAATTAGTAAAGAGTGGTTTAAACCCCATAAAAGAAAATTGGTTAGATACCGCCGTACCTAAAGGTAACCACCCGTGTGGACACTGTAACCATTGTTCGCAGTTCATAAAAACTAAACAAAAATAACTTGTGGTGACCAAAAAATCAGGATCAACCAGTTTATAACTGGTAAAGCGGATTTTGTTGTGTATGGAATTTTTTGTACATGTTCTAAATTCTATATAGGTAAAACTATAAGGAAACTTAAAGAGAACCCGTCATGCAAAATAACCCCCCTAATCTAAATAGATTTTTATAAACTTCCATTAGAGAGCATTGCCTCTATCCCTTCATTGTCCCTCTACATGCCAGTAAACCTAAGCAATGAGGTCCTAAAGCAGTATGCAAATGACCTGTGAGATGTCCAATGAGTCATTTAGCATATTCAAGCTGTCCACTCTATTCATGAGTGGGAGGCACAGCCACACCCCCAGTGCATGATTGACAGTCTGTATAATGATGTATGTGCTGTCGCGGGGGGCGGCATTTTAATTTTCGCCTCAGGCAGCAAAAACCCTAGAATCAGCCCTGCCCCCTAATCTAAATATATTTTCATAAACTGCCATTAGAAAGCATTACCTCTATCCCTTCATTGTCCCTCTACATGCCTGTAAACCTAAGCAATGAGGTCCTAAAGCTGTATGCAAATGTGAGATGTCCAATGAGTCATTAGCATATTCAAGCTGTCCAGCTTATTCATGAGTGGGAGGTTCAGCCACACCCCCAGTGCATGATTGACAGTCTGTATAATGATGTGCTTCCTGGTGCTGGTGGCCACGCCCCCTGCAGCCTGTGTATGCATGTGTGTGTGTATAGGAGAGATACAACAGTTCCAGGCAGCCATGTTATAGCAGGACATGTCAGATTCATGTGTAGCTGATGTCTGTGTCTCTCACCTGTGTATTAGGAGGATGCAGCATGTCAGCAGATGCAGCACAGACACTAGCAATGCTTTACTATACATTACACACAGACATGAGCAGGGGGAAGAGAGGGGAGGGGTAACAGGAGTGACATCACTGCCTCTGACCATGTGACCAGCCTCATTTACATAATAAAGAATAGATGATTTTATAATGAATAATGTATGAAATGACTAGATAATGGCTGGGATGGAATCCTTGTGAGCTGCTCCGACAGGTAGAGGTGACAGGACAAGTGACACAGACCTGATGACAGGTGTCCTTTAACACGCGTTTTTCTGAACATATAAGGTCATTAAGAACAGGCCACGGAGCCCCAAGGCTAATAGAGCACATCAGATCACATCATAACTCTGACCCTAAATCTTTACGATTTGCAGGCATAGAACGAATCCCGGTGTTACGAGGAGGAGGTGATAGACAGCGCCTCCTATTACAAAAAGAAGGGAGATGGATCTTATAGACAGGGGCCCTAGGACCTTTAGGGCTCAATGATAGAATAGACATGAGTGTCTTTCTTTAAATCACCCCCTTTGATGTTTCAGCCCACCCCTAATCATATCATAATCCCTTAGAGATATATATTTATACCTCCCAGACTCACACGATTTATCGTGACATCTTAAAAATATACAAACTGTTACGTTGTACTTTTGTTCCCTTAGTGGACGCGTGTTTAGACTTATTGTTATATCTTAACACACGTGATCATCCACTACTTACCTTTGTCACTAAGATTATGTGATATTTTAATGTTGTATATGGCCTTACCATCCCCCTTATATCCGTTCCCACATGTTTTGCTTCTCACTATTATCACCCTCTTTGGTTAGAGTGTGAATACAGTCCTCCCTGGCTGCGTCAGGTTCCTATAGCAACCATATAACTAAAGTCTTACCAGGTACTCTCACCGTGAACTATCGCAACGCAGCGGTCCCACCTCCGCAGCGTCAGCTGGTCTGGAGGGTTATGAGGCTTGGGCCACGCCCCCTGGGTTGCGGCTTAGCGGCGTATGCCGGCGCCATCTTGGGGTTGCCGCCATCCCGCCACTCGTCCTTTCAGGCGGGCGCTAGCAGTTTATTTATTTATTTGGGCGGCCTGGCCATCACCCTAGCACAGAATTTGCTAGACATGACTCATGGTTTCCTTCTGCAGTCCAAAATTATTTTAAAGAAACACCTCCTTGGCTGCCAGCACTTCAGGAGAAGCGAGAAGTTATGGACAGAGATTTATTATGGTTGGAGCTCCTGCTCAGGGTCCCCTGATTCTTCCCCTTCAGGGGACCCTGGAAGGAAGCTATAATCCAAATTGTCTTACTATTGTATTGGTGTCCTCAGGATGCCCATACGATTTAGACTTGTGATATAGTTGGGATCAATAGGTTACTGCTTAAATTGTCATATATACAAACAAATATAGAAACAAATGGGGCTCTATCTATAAATTTGGTATAGCGCCCCATTTGTTTCTTTTTTCCCTTAGTTTTGGAGCTGTGCAGGGAGCACCAGATTCATGCAGAACCCTCCTCCTGCTTTATAACATCCTACTTGCAGATAGGACACTATGTACAATCTGCTCAGCTCCTCCTATTCTATAAGGCCGCGGTCACACGTACCGCTAAGCGTCCGTCATAACGCGACGCTAGCACACAGTGGGAGATCCAGGGAAACGCATGCGATTGTTAAGCCGAGCGTCGCGTTATGAACGGACGCTTAGCAGTACGTGTGACCGCGACCTAACATGCTACTTGCAGATAGGACACTATGTACAATCTGCTCAGCTCCTCCTGTTCTTTAACATGCTACTTGCAGATAGGACACTATGTACAAACTGCGCAGCTCCTCCTGCTATATAACATGCTGCCTGCAGATAGGGCACTATTTACAATCTGCTCAGCCCCTGCTGCTCTATAACATGCTGCCGGCAGATCAGTCTGTTTTCAGTGTGGCAAGCTTCATAGTTTACTTCCTGTGAATAAAATCCCTGGTCATGTAACTGTGTGACAATTGGATTTTAGCCCATGCCCCAGTAGCCTGTGAAGTTTATTTATATAAAATAAAGGTTTTTTGTTTTTAGTTAGGTAGCAAAAATTAGATAAACACAGTGTAGGGCTTAGAAGGAGGAAGGACTCAGTTAGTGTATTCATCATGGTAGGTTTCCTTTAAGTTATCTCCTATCCACAGGATAAGGAATAATAAGCTGATCCTTGACAATCCGATTGCTGGAACCCCCACTGATCACGAGAAAAGAACCACCAGCTCTCCAGATATCGGGTATCCTGTTCTCACTAATGGGGGGAGCGGCAGGATGAGCATGAGCCGTACAGCTCCATTCACTGTCTATGGGAGGAGTTGGGGATAGCCAAGGGCTGTGCTTACATTTTAGGGTACCAGCAGTCAGACCCTCAGCTATTAATCTAGGAACTAATCTTATAAATTGGAACAACCCCTGAGGGCGCGTTCACACGTTCTGCTAGCGCCGCGTTCATAACGCGACGCTAGCGCACAGGGGGCGGAGTTTGTGGCGATCGCATATGCGTTTACAGAGAAACGCATGCGATCGGGTTATTAATCGCATGCGTTTCCCGGGAAACGCATATGCGATCGGCCCGAGCC
>WNYA01001888.1:0-17369 GCA_019512145.1 Engystomops pustulosus | reverse complement strand
AGGATGAGCATGCGCCGTACAGCTCCATTCACTGTCTATGGGAGGAGTCGGGGATAGCCGAGAGTCCCAGCAGTCAGACCCTCACCAATCAGCTATTAATCTAGGAACTAATTTTATAAATTGGAACAACCCTTTATGGAAAGCAGCAGCAAAACTAGCACTGGGGATCCTGGGTTCAAGTCTCAGGTCATCATCTGCAAAGAGTTTGTATGTTCTCTCCGTGTTTGCATGGGTTTCCTCCGCGTCCTCCGGTTTCCTCCCACACTCCAAAACGTACTGGTAGGGTGATGAGATGATGAGCCCCATTGGGGACAGGGACTGATTTGACAAACTCTGTGCAGCGCTGCGTACTCTGTGTGCGCTATATAAGTAAAGAATTATTATTTTATTATTATTACGGTAATATTATTTCACTAGTCTAACTTGTCATACTGTATAAAGGTTTCACATATAGCGTGACCAGACGACCATCAGACCAGTACTTACTTATATGTGTGTGTAGATAGGGCACCTTTTATGACTGACACTGGTATTTATACTTCTCTGGAATGGTTGATAAGGTAATTATTATGTTGATTTATATATATGTATGTATATATATTTTTTACTATCGTATATTTATGGCATTTCTGCTTAGTGAGTCTGATAACACTGATGGTTCCTCTTAAACCTTGTACACACTGTGGTCAGTTCTGACATCACCTTCTAATGGGTATCTAAAGGGGAATGGTCCCTCCTGTACCATAATCAGTAGGGGTGCTGTCATACGTGGTGTTTAACACAAGCGATTAAAAACACATTGCAACAGGTGAAGAGAGATTTGCCTAAAAAACAGCTGTTAATATTTGTGTTTACAAAATGCAACTGTTAACACATATGTTAACATACACACTAACACTGTGTTAGCAAACACATCTGCTAACACATATGTTAACACTGTGTTAAGTGTTGCATTTTGTAAACACAAATGTTAACAGCTGTTTAATTAGGCAAATCTCTCTTCTGTTGCTGCAGAAGCCAGAAGTGCTCTGGGGGTGTTATTAGAGCTCCTTTGTGCTGCAGTTTCACAGGCTGTTACACTGTGCAGTGAGATGACAGCAGGCAGAAGGAGGAGGGAAGTGCTGTGGGAGAGTGAGACAGTGTAACAGTCTGTGAAGCTGCAGCATGGAGTCGCTTTGGTAATAGCCCCAGAAGCCCTTTTGGCTCATTAGCACATCTATAAAAGTTGCTTTGAGAAGGAAGGAGGCCATGGATAACAAATATAAGAAGATTACCACAGCCACGGTGCCTGGACCTATGAGTAAGTGTCCCTGGATTATCATGTTTGATCGTAGATTTCTTTTAAGGAAATGTAAAGAGGGCTTATAGGCTGAGCCTTCTCTATACAGAGTGTATTACCCGCCACTGGCATCTGCCCTCTGATGACACCACAGGGACTATCCAACCCATGAGATAAAAAATAACCATTCAAGTTCCGTGGACAAAGCCACCCATGACACGAAAAAGGATTGTCTGGAGACTGAAAAACATGGCTGCTTTATTCCAAAAAACAATCCCCTACCTGATTGTGTTGTGTGCTAGTATTGTAACTTAGCTGCATGTAGATGAATGGAGATGAGTCACAATACAGGTCCAAACCATGACCTGGTGTGGAGCGGAAATTGGAAGAAAGCCTCCATGTCTTTCAACCTCCAGACAACCCCTTTAAATGCTGAACCGTTGCTGAACAGCCAAGAACCTTTCTGAGTCTTTCATGGTTGTCTTATAATACAACCATGGTATTATATATTATAAGTAGGTTCCCTACTTAAGAACACCTGACTTACATACGACCCCTAGTTACAAACGGACCTCTGGATATTGGTAATTTATTGTACTTTAGTCCTAGGCTACAATAAACAGCTATAACAGTTATCACAGGTGTCTGTAATGAAGCTTTATTGTTAATCCTGGTTCTTATGACAACCCAACATTTTTAAAATCCAATTGTCACAGAGACCAAAAAAGTTCTGGCTGTGGTTACAATTATAAAATATAGAGTTCTGACTTACATACAAATTAAACTTAAGAACAAACATACAGAACCGATCTTGTACGTAACCCGGGGACTGTCTGAGGTAGTCCTCGGGTTACGTACAAGATAGGGTCCATAGGTTTGTTCTTAAGTTGAATTTGTATGTAAGTCAGAACTGTATATTTTATAATTGTAGATCCAGACAAAAAATTTTTTTTTGCCCCAGTGACAATTGGAGTTTCAAAATTTTTTGCTGTAATGTGACCAGGGATTATCAATAAAGCTTCATTACAGACACTTTACAGCTGATCATTACAGTCTGGGACTATAGTAACATCCAGAGAGCTTCACCAGAGGTCACAGTGAGTAGAGGAGTCCATCTTTAACTAGGGGTCATCTGTAAGTCGGGTGTTCTTAAGTACGGCACGCCCAGTACATTACATGGAATATTAAATAGTGATAATAGGAAGTACAAATTGTTACATAGAAAAAAAGTCCTACAACTCAAACAGAGCCTAGCCCAAATTTAAAAAAAGTTCTGGCGTTTGGTGGGAGGGGAGAAAAAAACGGAAAAATAAATACGGTAAAGGACATTATAGAAAATAATTATAGTGTATAATAGAGTATAGTGTTCAATATTAATTAAAAAGCAATCAAAAGAACCAACGAAAAGTCCACAAGTATCTGCAGCAAAGAAAATAAGTTACTTAATAAATGTTTTATCATAAGGTGCTAAAGCTAAAAAAATAACGTGATAGGTTGGATGGCTGATAAGATATGAAAAAACAACAGCGTAAAGCATAAAAAATATAAGGTCTATGGAGTGAGCAGTTATCCCTACTCCATAGTGAGGATAGTTTGTATATTGGAAACCACATGGTAATATTTTCTCCTTTGTCATGAAAGTGCTTTTCTTTGTGGTAAATATAAAGGAATCTGTGACGGAGACTCCATATGAAGTCACCAACTCAGATGTGAACACTGTCTACTTTACATGGTATGCTGGGGGGGTCACATAAAAACGCAGGTCCCTAGAGGTGAGTTTGCACCCAATCTATAGGGATACACACGTGAAAGCCTGTTTTTAATCCACAGTTTCCCAGTAAGAAAAAAATTACAATTTAATATTAAAAAAATCATGCAACAAAAATACACAAAACAACAAAAAATCAACTGAAAATACTTGACTTTTACCACTAAAGAAACAGCAAAACCTCTCTGAGTTAATGTACATGATCTAAAAACACATTAAGTACGCAATCCAAAAAAAAAAAAAAAAAATAACACTGCAACGTAGAAAAACCTCCCAACAGTCGAAATCCTACGTATAGTCCAGGCGTCTGAGTGTATGGTTTAGATACCAGTAATGCTAATATGTATTGATACAGGCAGTCCGGGGTTACATACAAGATAGGGTTGTAGGTTTGTTCTTAGTTGAATTTGTAGTAAGTCGGACTGTATATTTAATAATTGTAACTCCAGACAATTTTTTTTTTTTTGGTCTCTGTGACAATTGGATGTTGAAAATGTTGGTTGATAACAGAACCAGGATTAATAATAAAGCTTATTACAGAAACCATGGATAACTGTTATGATGTTATATGTAGCCTGGGGGTAAAGTACAGTAAATACCAACATCCAGTAGTCCGTTTGTAACTAGGGGTGTCTGTAGTCAGGTGTTCTAAGTAGGAACCGCCTGTAAAACATAATTCAAACTCAACATAACGGAAAAGTAAAACTAAATGAGAAAAAAATGAGAATTCCAGAGCAGCAGATTATAATCCGGATGGAGCACATACCTGCATGTCTGGAGCGGGAGCTGTATGACCAGACCAACTAAGTGAACACGACCACTGTAGGATAGGATGTGTTAATCATACAAGCCAAGCCTGCAAGTACCTGCCTATTCAAATGGCCACACAATTTTCCTGTTGGGTTGTTTTCCAGAAATGTTTCTCATCACTGTTGCTTCACAGGTAATTGCACTTGTCTCTCAGCGTGTATTATAAAAGGCTGGCGATAATGATGGAGTGAAACTCGAGTGTTTGCTGCAGAGACATCAGTCACATTACCCTTAGCCTGTTCAGAGGTGAATGATCTATTGCGTTAGTCTTCGGTTTCAGTACAAATCCGGCAATTTTCAGGCACCAAATCACATTGTACACAGTTTTGTGATCGATTAGTAACAGACTCTTATTGTACGAATATATCACTTTCAGTGTTCTCTTCACATTAATACGGGAGCCTAACGGCACGTGGAAAACGAACGATAGGGGAAACATGATCAAAAGTTCTTTGACCTAAATAAAGCTTCATTACAGACTCCTTACAGCTGATCATTACAGTCTGGGACTATAGTAATAGCATCCAGAGAGCTTCCCCAGAGGTCACAGTGTTCAGAGGGGTCCGTCTTTAACTAGGGGTCATCTGTAAGTCGGGTGTTCTTAAGTACAGCACGCCCAGTACATTACATGGAATATTAAATAGTGATAATAGGAAGTACAAATTGTTACATAGAAAAAAACTCCTACAACTCAAACAGAGCCAAGCCCAAATTTTTTAAAAATTCTGGCGTTTGGTGGGAGGGGAGAAAAAAACTGAAAAATAAATACGGTAAAGGACATCGGGGTCAAGAGAATGAAGCAGCTATGATCCACTATTATAGAAAATTATTATTATAGTGTATAATATATTGTGTATAATAGAGTATAGTGTTCAATATTAATTAAAAAGCAATCAAAAGAACCAACGAAAAGTCCACAAGTATCTGCATCAAAGAAAATAAGTTACTTAATAAATGCTTTATCATAAAGTGTTAAAGCTAAAAAAAAATAACGTGATAGGTTGGATGGCTGATAAGATATGAAAAATACACAGCGTAAAGCATAAAAAATATAAGGTCTATGGAGGGAGCAGTTATCCCTACTCCATAGTGAGGATAGTTTGTATATTGGAAACCACATGGTAAGATTTTCTCCTTTGTCAGTGCTTTTCTTTGTGGTGAATATAAAGGAATCTGTGACGGAGACTCCATATGAAGTCACCAACTCAGATGTGAACACAGTCTACTTTACATGGTATGCTGGGGGGTCACATAAAAACGCAGGGTCCCTGAACACTTATAGAGGTGAGTTTGCACCCAATCTATAGGGAAATACCTTAATCCAGTTTCCCGAGTGAGAAAAAAAAAATTACAATTTAATACAAAAAAAATCGTGCAAAAATGACAATTTAATATTAAAAAAATCATGCAAAAATGACAATTTAATATAAAAACACCATTCAACAAAAATACACAAAACAACAAAAAAAAATCAACCGAAAATACTGTAAAAATACTTGACTTTTACCATCAAAGAAACAACAAAACCTCTCTGACTGAATGTACATCATCTAAAACAAATTATATGTACAATCCAAAAAAAAAAAAAAAAAAAATTAACACTGCAACGTAGAAAAACCTCCCAACAAGTCGAAATCCTACGTATTAGTCCAGGCGTCTGAGTGTATGGTTTAGATACCAGTAATGCTAATATTGTATTGATACAGGCAGTCCCCGGGTTACATACAAGATAGGGTCTGTAGGTTTGTTCTTAAGTTGAATTTGTATGTAAGTCGGAACTGTATATTTAATAATTGTAACTCCAGACAATTTTTTTTTTTTGGTCTCTGTGACAATTGGATGTTGAAAATGTTGGATTGTCATAAGAACCAGGATTAATAATAAAGCATTATTACAGACACCATGGATAACTGTTATGGCTGTATATTGTAGCCTGGGGGTAAAGTACAGTAAAATACCAACATCCAGTAGTCCGTTTGTAACTAGGGGTCGTCTGTAAGTCAGGTGTTCTTAAGTAGGGAACCGCCTGTATATAACATAATTCAAACTCAACATAAACGGAAAAGTAAAACTAATAATGAGAAAAAAATGAGAATTCCCGAGCAGCAGATTATAATCCGGATCGGAGCACATACCTGCATGTCTGGAGCGGGAGCTGTATGACCAGGACAAACTAGCTGAACAAGACCAACTGTAGGATAGGATTTGTTTGATCATACAAGCCAAGCCTGCAAGTACCTGCCTATTCAAATGGCCACACAATTTTCCTGTTTGGGGTGTTTTCCAGAAATGTTCTCATCACTGTTGCTTCACAGGTAATTGCACTTGTCTCTCAGCCGTGTGATTATAAAAGGAGCGAATGAATGGAGTGAAACTCAGATGTGTTTGCTTGCTAGGAGACATCAGTCACATTACCCTTAGTCCTGTTCAGAGGTGAATGAATCTATTTGTCGATTCTTAGTTTCAGTACAAATCCGGCAATTTTCAGGCACCAAATCAAAATTAAAGTATTTGCTGATTGGCTTGGTACAGATTATAATTGTACGAATTATATAATTTTCAGTTTTCTCTTCAATTATAACGGGAGCCTAACGGATGATAAGGGAAACAATCAAAAGTTTCTTTGACCTCACTGGACATTTTAAGGATCGGTTAGACTTCCGCTGTCTAATATACTTATTGTCCGTTTGTACCACATCCATTAGGCTCCTGTTATTATCGTAGAGAAAACTGAATATCGTATAATTCGGAAAAATTTTAATGAGTTTCCATAGAATTAAACTTCATTTTAGAGGACAAGAAACCACAATGTTGCAGGTTTGGGTACCTGAACCCAGACTACAGCTAGAAGTTCAGTGTTCAAGCTCGATCCTACGAGTAGGTTTAGCATCCTCTATTCGGCAGCTCTGCGATGGGTTGCAGAGCAGCTAATCGGCCAGCGTCACGTAACAAGGCATGGCTGTGATTGGGCAGGTGGACACCTGGTCGACACACCTGGCCAATCACAGTGATGCCCAGTTACTAGAAGCGTAAAGCTCCCTGATTGCCCATGTCCAGGTTAGGTGGAGCTGCCGAACAGGGGGACGCCATTCTGGTCTGTTTATCTTTAGGGCGCGTTCACACGTTCCGCTAGCGTCGCGTTATGAACAGGGGCTGGAATTTGGGGCGATCGCATATGCGTTTCCAGAGAAACGCATGCGATCGGGTTATTAATCGCATGCCTTTCCTGGGAAACGCCTATGCGATCGGCCCGAGCCCTGTCCACTGTGCGCTAGTGTCGCGTTATGAACGCAACGATAGTGGAACGTGTGAACGCGCCCTTAGTGTTAATCCTTTAAAGGGGTTTTCCCACTTACTGATCGCCCCACAGAACCCCACAGATAACGAGTACTGGGGGTCCGATGGGGTCCAATGTACCCTAGTCGGACCCGTTACCACTGACTGAGATGAGCGAAGCAACAGGATGCTCATGTCTGGGCTGCGCTGTTCGTTTCTATGGAGCTGCATGTGTCGCTTTCCCACTGAGGTCCGCCAGAGTTCACCTTCTTCTTCCCGTTGTATCTGAGTGTTGATCTTGCGACACAATTTGAATTTTAAATCCTGCGCTTAGTCCAAATCAGTCGGGTTGTGCGACAGCCACGCCCCCCGATTTGTGTCGCATGAAAGTCCAATCGCCTGTGCCAAAAACCCCTGTTAAATGCGGTGCAAAATGGAAATAGTTGGGAAACCTGACAGAAATGCGTTCCGCAGACCCTTAGTAAATGTGCCCCAATGTGGCATTTAAATTAATTTTAAAGAGCTAACATTGTCGGTTCGTCTCGGGTTTGAGTACCGGAACAGGACCTTTTTTCAAGGTATCGGTTCGAACTGCCAAACCTGATTGGGTTTGCACATGCTTACTAGAGAGCTCAAATAGCAATTTCCAAGACAATTAAAACAACATTGATCCCGACCTAATAGATTCATACCCAATTTTGATGCATTTTTCTGCCATAAATGAAACCAACTAATGAGAGTTGCAAAGTAAGAGTATACAGTGGTCCACAATGTCATGTCAATCACCCAGTATCAGAGTCTTGGTAAAGCATAGGACATAAGTATATATCTAGTCTAACCTAGACACTTTTGATAAATCTTTCCCCATGAATGCTATCAGTGCTAGTAGCAACTGTGTTTCTTGGGTAACAATATGCACCAAACACAAACCTTTTCTTGTGTATTCAGTAAGAACAACAATAGGAAAGCAAATATCATGCTACAGAATCAATATATTTTGCTATCCACTGTGTACAAAATAACAGGATGACCAGTATCGTTGACAAACTGGCAAAACCTGTATTTCAAATTTCTTTGAATCGATGGACCATTGGGAAAGGTTTCAAATATCTGGTTGTGAACAACGACAAGGCAGCAAAACACAACTGTCAGGCTTGAGGGTTGTGGATCCTCTGGACCACTATAGACGATGACACAAGCTGGAGTCTAAGTGGTATCCGGTTTTTACCAGAGCCCGCCACAAAGTGGGTTGGACAAGCTGCCGCGTGGTACCACCAGGTCGTTCCACAGGCGTGACTTGTCTGCAGTAGCAGCCAAGGTCAAGGTACAGAGACGGCAGACAATCTTGTGGTCAAGTCCAGACACAGGGTCAGGGCAGGCGGCAGAGATGCAACGTCAGAGTCCAATCCGGGGTCAGCAACAGGAGGTCCAAGCAGAGGGGTATGGGAACACAGCATACAGGACAGTATGGAGGAACACTGGTACACAGGAACAGCAGCACGGAGGAACACTGGTACACAGGAACACGGAGGGACTCAGGTAGACACAGGAGACACTGGAACGCAGGAGACACTGGAACGAAGAAAAATCCCAATAGAGCTTACTCTCAGGCTGTGAGGCACAAAGATCCGGCAGGGTGTGATGGTAGAGGCAGGTTTAAATAGCCTTATGGGAAAATGGCCAGCACCAATTAATGGTGCGCTGGCCCTTTAAATTTTCTGAGGCTGCTGTGCGCGCCCCTTAGGACACAGGGACGCACACTCATGGAACGAGGCCGGGACTCAGGAGCGGGAATGAGGCACTGGCACTGCACCTGCGGGGAGCATGGGGCATGGGTGAGCCCGCGACCCGCAATATGGGTTGCGGGACCAACCGTGACACCAACCAATCCCAGCGTCACTATATGTCAGGATTCAGGGGTAGTGGCTCTGTTGTAGAAATTTCTGTAAAGGGGGGCTCTGCTGTAGAAGTTTCTGTAAAGGGGGGGGGCTCTCCTGTGGACTTTTCAGAAAGAAGGGCCGCCGCCCCCGGGCCTTTTAGCGCAGTAGTTGATGCATTTCCTATCCAGGGGCTTATACTCCAGTTAATAACTTTTTCCAGTTTTTTTTTTTTGTGGCTTATATGTGAGTATTCACACTATGAGGGGGAGTTCAGCTGCAGAGTGCACAGAGATCGTGCCAGCCACAGGTATCTTCCACATCTCCAACACTGTCTGGGGGATCTCATCTGGACAGTAGTCGGGGTGGAGGGCTTTATGCAGTTGGGGAATGTGATCGGCTTTCCTAAATAGATGGGTTATAAGAGCATGAACAGTACAATATTAAGGATATAGAGTATATAGTAGTAATTAAGTCCTAACATCTAGGCACATGTTGATTTGGACGCTGGAGCGGCCCTAGTCATGTGAACAGCCTGGGGTCCATGGGACACTAAATCCCCCACTGAATATACCGTGCTGCGTTACAGTACCACTGGTCATACTGTTTGAGGTATATGCAACACCCTCGCCGATGCAATGGCGAGGTAGTGCTTGCGAATACGTCCCACCTGCATATACCCACATGACACTACATGGCCTGACAGGACATAGGGATTATTGCAGTGGTGAATCCGCACTGGAAAGGGCAGGAGTAAGTATTTGTACTAGGTCCAGATGCTGTTTCCATGAGATGTGTTACTCCTGTGGCTCTGTAAGCTGAGAGTGATTGGAGAGCAGCTCCACCACCTGACCAAGAGCAGGTTATAGGGACCTCTGGCCAGTGAAGTTTGGAGAACAGTTTGTCTACAAAAAAAGCTCAGCTCAGATCAGAACATTAGATGATTATTCAGTGGGTGGACAGCCAGGAGAACTCAGGCAGTTAGTGAGAAATTCTATGTCTAGCCATCCAAGGCAGGAAGAGCTACCCCCTGCCGTGAAGAGTGGAGCATTAGACTAGAGTTAGGGTGGATGAAAAGGGGGTATCATCGATCCCTTTGAAGGTGAACCTGAAGCCCTACAGGACAAGCTGGTAAGCTTCCTTACCAGGACAAACGCTGACCTCCAGCCTGCCCTCTCCATCCGGCTGGGAACTGTCTCCATGAGGCTCCCTCCAGCTCACATCTCGGCATCCTACCACCCGTTTTAACGGCACGTTGCTGAGGTTACCTGCGGTGTTTCAATAAGAACGTAGTTGTTTCTTCTCACTCTGTCTCCGTCTGGTCCTGCTAATACGGCTGCCTTCATCACCGGCCCCCTGTCCATCACCCAGAGACTCACACTTGGGACTTAAGGGTTTGCCCCAGGGATCCGCTACAGCAGCCTTACCCTTCATTTTATCTGCAACACCACCCTGCTAGCCTGCCAGCTGTAGACAGTCCCTCCGGTTCCCCTACCAAGCACCGTTACAATAGCGGCTTGGCGCAACCGCCAGCCACTCCGTACCGGTGCCCCGGCTGTCTCCGTTGGCGTCAACCTAAGGCTAGGCCCCGGTGGGGGTATGTTGCAAGATGGACGTTCACGAATCCAGGTATTAGTTTACTTCTGTGCCTTATCTGCACTAAAGATCTTGTACTTATTATAATCAAGACTGTGCGTCCTAACCTGCTGCCATCCGGGTTTTAGGCCCAAGTATTGTGTGTTTCTACATTGAAATTATATGTGCCACGTGCTGCGAGCGCCCTCCAGCATCAAGAGGTTAATTCCTGCAAGAATTTTCAGCTCGCTACTCCAGGCGCTGCTGCGCCGTGAAGGCATTTAACCAGAGGCGTGGGCGCACAAGTATTCCAGCCCGCCAAATCCTCACTGGCGGGAACTCACAGAGGCGTCACTAGGCTACGCCCCTGAGCGAGTTGGGGCGAACTACCGTGGAGGAGGAGCTGGAGTGAGTGGGGCCGGCAATCGAATAGGGTTTAATCGGCCACTTGGATTTCGGCGCAGGCCGCGACTGAGCACTGCCGCAGCAGTGTGCCGCCTCCTGCCGAGAGTGCCGTGCGCCACGGTCCCTGCGACGGAGGAGAACACCGCTGAGACATACCGAGCACTCTGCTGCCGGACATCGGGAACGGTTAGACCTTCGTGCAACGGAGCTGTACCTGTCACCGCGGCTGATCCCTGAGTGAGTACCGTGGGAAGGTTAAAGGGTGGGTAGAGATTTGTTTCCGATGCTATTTATGGCTCACCTCCGGGGACAGTAGGACTGGTCTTAACAGTGCCCACTTCCCATTTCTAGCCATGCGCCATAGCAACGGACATTGTGTTAACCCTACAGGCTTCCGCAGCTAGGCCAGTCATGTCCAACCAGACGAAGATACGGGACTGGAACAAGTCCCCATCCCTTGGTACCTCCTCCAGGTCCCGGAGCATTTTAAGACCCCCAGAGAGTCCATTCAGACCATGCTAACAACTAGATGTCCCTGGGACTCCCACCATATGCCTCTGACTATGCGCCCTACTATCTGGGGGGCCCCCTGGTCCTACTACAGGACCATCATACATACTCTCCCTGATGCAGGGACAACTTGTTAGCCACCTTCGCCTTCCTCCCATTCACAGAGGACACTAAAAGTGGGGCATCCTCATCGGGCAGTTTGAAAGTGACCGCTCTCCGGGAAGTCATCACTGGCCATAGAACATGTCAGTAATTGGGTCCGATTCTGATAGCTGCGCACCCTTTGACAAGTGTAATGTATCCCGAGTTGAAGCAGTAAATTCTTCGGGAGAAAGACAGAATCCCCAAGAGTCCCTCCGAGACTTTGCCCTCTCCCTACAGGAGACATGGAAGGCCATCAACCTGCCTTTGAGCCCAAAGACGCTGCTGAAAACCTCTGATCAAACCTTAAGGAACAATTTATTATGGACGTGTTTGATAGAAATCAAAGGTGTCAAACTTTTACAAAAGCATCATCTCTTCTCAACATGCCCATGCCCCTTCCTTGAGTCAAGGAAATCCATTGAAATTAGGACCGACCGACTACTGGGAACCGCAGAAGAGCCTGAACCGGGTGGAAATGAGGAACTGATATGCTTGCTATCCAATGGCAGGCAACATCACCTACTCCTGCGGACTACGGAAGTTCTGACATTAAGCAGGACAGGTCTCATAATCTGGCGCGATACCCTGAATAAATCCTCGATCGGTTGACCGGGGAAGTAACTGTCTCCGCTATGAGGAGGAAACTCTCAGAGAAACCCGGTACGGTCACTACTCATACGTGAATCTCGACTAACAGCGCCAAAGAAGCGAGTCGTTAGCACCTGGGTCCAGAAACCCGTCAGCGGCTGCGCTACTGCCATACATATGGGCATGAAGAGAATGAGTGTCGCAGTTAAACGACAAACAACCCTGTAGCTAAGGGACGACCTCCAAGGGAGAACCTGTAAGTCCCCGGATTGCTAACTGGATGCCACGGTTAGTGGGGATCGCCCCATGGTTCATAACCACAATGGAGTTACCATACCGGCCTTAATTGATACGGCTTCAAGTGACCACCCTACCGGAGTGCTGACCTTCGAGAAATGCCATGAAAGCATCCCTAATCAGCCTCCCAAGGCTTACTTGAACTTATTGTACGTAACGGAAAACCCCGTATACTCCATCCGCGGCTACTGGGAGCCACGCGCTAACCATGGAGACACTGAGTAACACAGACCGGCGTGATTGGTGACACTTGTGCAAGAAAACGGTAACTTCTCCCTGGTACTGCGGTTACCAATGTCCTCAGCAATTGCTACCCTGAGTGCTGAGCTTCAAAGACTCCCTGCCACAGGGCCCACGTTCCCGGCCAGGTAATTCAGGAGACTATGCAGGTTCTCGGCGCAAACAGAAAAGTTTGCTGCCCCACTAGGAGAAATCTGCAGAGCCCGATCAAGGATCCACACCCTGTCCGCCTTCAACCTGGGATAGACGTTTGGTAGTATGGTGTCGAGCCTGGCCCGGGGCGTCCAAGTCAGACGTACCAGGCGATATTGTAGACCTCTACCAGCATGATGAACGACACCTGCCCTATTCTAGCCGCCAGGAAGCCTTCAACTGGCTTCCCGAGGACAAGTACCATTCGATTACAATGGTGATACTCCCAGTGGATTGAGAAGTACCAAGCCGTAGCCCACCGCTTCCGTGTCCATCCTGAGCTTGGTGGAACCGTCTGTCGACTCCCAACAGTTGGAAGTGAAGCCCAAGTGTAAGTGGAGCCTGCCGGCAATCCTGGTGGCTGAGCTCAATATTGGAGTACGACGCGTATTACTCCTGCACGACCAAGTACCAGGTGTCCTGGATGTCGTTTGAAGTCACCACCAGGCCTTCAGCAAACACCCACTGGAGTTTGGCCAGATACATCTCGATCCAAACACAATCCTACTGGCTCTCACCTCCTATCAGGAACGATACCGGCCCATCGCCAGCCTCTACAAGAGGTGAAAAAACTGGTACAAGAGATGAAGGACAGCAACGTTATCCGGAGAGTACAGCCCATGGGCGCCCCGCTTGTCCTGTGAAGAAGAAGGATGGAACCCTTCGATTCTGTGTTGACTATAGGAAAAATGCAACAATATCCCCCACAGGACGCCTATCCTCTGCCTCGAATCGAGGAATCCCTCGCAGCCCGAGGGTCATCTGCTCACTTCTACCTGGACCTGAACATGCTACTGGCAAGTGCCATGGCGCCGAAGAAGACAGAGAGAAGACGGCTTCACCACCCCATGGCCTGTTCGAGTTCACACATGCCGTTTGCGGGGCTATGCAAGCGCCCCGGCACTTTCAGCTGATGGAGAGATGTTTGGGTCATCGCAACTTCGAGACCGTCCTGCTATATTTGGACGACTCATCATTACTCCAAACTTATGAGTACCACTACACATCTGGCTGAATCTTCCAAATCATGACCAACATGGTGAAGGTCAAGCATCAAAGTGCACCTCTACAACCTAGCTCAAGTACGGGACATGTGGTGACGCTCATGAATTGAGCCAGATCCAGAGAAGATTGCAGCTGTCTACGACTGCCACCCCACAACGTACAGGACATCAAAGCTCCTGGATCTGCCGTGTACTAAGGCGTTTAATCCCGAAGTTTGCCCAGCTGGCGGCGCCCGCAGAGCTTCTACGTGGGCCTGCCAAAAGAGAGCACTTCCCGAGTATCCTTGAGTGGTGGTACAGAACCCTCCGAACGAAAGCTGCCTTCCGATGCTCAAGCAACGGCGGATCTGAACTCCGTGTGTTGGGATATCCATACTAGTCTGCCTTTTCACCCTATTTGTTTAACACTGATGCCACAAAGAAGTCCTAGGGGCGGTAGTATCCAGCTCCAAACGGAACTGAAAAGGTCTAGCCTAACGCCAGCCGTTTCCCCTCCTAGAAACCGGAGCCAAACGCCAGACTATAGTTCCTCAAGGTTGGAGATGGCGTAGGTCGCGGCTGTGACCGAAAAGTCAGAGCACTAATCAGCTGCATCATTTCCTGTCTCCCAAGACATCAATCGCTTGGCGCATCGAACAACCCGCACGTCTTGGAGCGCTGGAACAACGTTTGGCCCTCCGGGGGACTCTGCAATTTCAGCTTTACCATCACGTACCGGGCCTGGTAAGACCAATGACAAGACGCACGGATCTGTCACGTCTCCCTGACCAGTGGGAGGGAACCTCCTTAAAAAATATTTTATTTGTATCTATCTCTCTCTCTCTGACTGTCTCTGAACGTTTCTGTCTCTGACTGTCTCTGTGTCTATCTGTTTCCGTCTCTGACTGTCTCTGTCTCTGCCTGTCTCTAGCCGTGTTTGAAATTGACAAAATAAAAGCGTTATCTTATGTTTAATGTATTCTAGTTATTGTTTCCCTTTATTTGGTGTGATTTGAGTTTGGGAACAATTTAAAAAATGTCTACCAACAGGATCAAGGATTGTAAGCCAAGCACACTGACATACTGGTGTCTGCTCCCTCGTGCAGCATCTGCTCTTCTTTTAGCTTCTTATGCCCTGGTTCTTACCAAAAAAAGGCTTTTAAAATTATGCAATGAGCCTGAGGGGCTTCAGGCTCTACAGATGTTAATGGAACCTGGAGCCCCTCAGGATCATTTGCATTATTTTTTAAAGACTTGTTATAAAAAAGGGCATAAGAAGCTTAAAGAAGAGTGGATCTTGCCAGATGGGACACACACCAGTATGTCAGTGTTCTTGGTTTACAATCCTTCATCCTGGTGGTAGATGTCCTTCATTAATTCAGTGGGTGGGGGCATTGTATCTGTGCCCCTTGTTATTTGTATTGAGTGTTCATTATATCATACTATGGTACCAGTGTTATTGAGATCTGCATCATATTATTATTTACAGTGTTATTAATATTTTCATCCTACTGTACTATATGACCAGTGATCACACTGTTTGAGCAATACATACATACAGCAACATATTAAAGGTGCAGTGTTAGCACTATTTGTATTTCTAGCATCATGCAGTAATATCTTACGGTTCTATTCTTAGTACTATTTGCATCATACAGGGATACCTTAAAGCACCAGTCCATGTATTACTTTGTTCACCGGATCTGTTTATTATTAAAGTGACACTAGTAATTACATCTATATCCCCATGTGGTCAGGACAGGATGCTACTGGACATAGGATCAGTCAGGGATGATTAATAATTACGCTTTTTTGGGGGTAAGACAGTAGGTGTTCTCTTTATGGAGAGATTGCCAATTAAGGCCACCTTAAAGGCATGTGTAGACTTAAAGCCATAGATGCCCCACTAGGGAATTCTGGGAAGTATGTAAATACGTTTTCCAAGGTGTTAAATGGAAAACAATGCCTCCTTTTGCTACCTTGAAAGGCAGCCCCCTTAACTCCAAGTATGACCTACAAGAAGTACCCTTTTTGTGCAGTTACAGCACCAACATTCATATACTGATAGTATCCAATAGAGCAGTGACAGTACCTAAATTCATATACTGATACTATCCAATAGAGCAGTGACAGTACCTACAATCATATACTGATACTGTGTCTTTATTTCCTGATACATAACTTTTTATATTCATACAAAGAGGGGTGGTTACATACATTAGAATCATTATAATTGGTTATAGCTAAGTATATAGGTGTGGCCTCCGACCCTTGCTGATTGGTCCTCAAAACTAGGCCTTGGTTGCTATGCCAGGGGAATTTCCAGTCACCGTTGTCTACAGTAAATCAACCACTAGTCTGGATGCTGATGCTATTCTTAACAAACATCTGCTTTTTGATCATTAGACTTGAGTTTCGCTGACAGTTGCATGTCTGGTTAAAACTGATGTAAGGGAAAAGCTCTGTATTTCATAACAGACAGAGTACAAAAATATAGGGCAAAGGGCACATGTATACAATCATAAAGAATATAATTATTATGGACATATAATCATTATCTTGACCCTCACAATTCCCCCCTAAATATTGAGCTTTTCCCTACACTTCGCTAAAGTTCATCTTTCCTGTAGGCTGTCCATGTGGTGGGAAAGGGGAGTGGATTGCTTTACTGAGTCGTCAACCCGACAGGCCCTTGCGGCACTCAGGTTAATTTCCCAACACTAACCTAACTAACCTAATCAAAAAGCGATCCTGGAAACTACAGACCCGTGAGTCTAACTGCTGTGGTGGGGAAAATATTTGAGGGGTTTGTTAGAGATGCTATCCTGGAGTATCTCACTGTGCACAACTTTATAACCCAGCGTCAGCATCGGGTTTATGAGAGATCGGTCCTGTCAGACTAATCTGATTGGTTTCTACGAGAAAATAAGTTTAAGATTGGATCTGGGGGACGCTGTAGATGTTGTATATCTGGATTTTTCAATGGTATTTGTCACATAAAATGAGATTGTTGGGAATAGGGGAAAATCTGTGTATTTGGGTAAGTAATTGGCTTAGTGATAGAAGACAGAGGGTCGTCATTAATGGCACATTCTCAGATTGGGGTGACGTTACCAGTGGAGTGCCACAGGGGTCAGTATTGGGTCCACTTCTTTTTAATATTTTTATGAATGACTCTGTAGTGGTTTTACACAGTCAAGTTTCAATATGTGCAGATGATACTAAGCCGTGTAAAGTAATAAATACTGAGGCTGATAGTTTAGCATTATAGAGGGATTTGTGGAAACTTGAGGAGTGGGAAGAGAAATGGTTGATGAGTAGAGATGAGCGAACACTAAAATGCTCGGGTACTCGTTATTCGAGACGAACTTTTCCCGATGCTCGAGTGCTCGTCTCGAATAACGAACCCCATTGAAGTCAATGGG